>JANEHU010002703.1:0-32193 GCA_027563435.1 Nasonovia ribisnigri | reverse complement strand
TTTTGTGGAAAAGTCTTGCACATTGACTTACAAATAGTTGTATTACCAATTTCTTAAAGGTCTCATTGTGGAAAATTTATTGTTTGAGAAACGTACTCACACTACACATGGTCCTGACATGAACTATTTAGCCCTAGTGACTTTAAAACAGAGTATTTTACGAAGGTGTGTGGAAGAATGTACTCCACTTCGAGTGGTTTATGAAGAAGAGACATCAAGGTAGGAAGTAATTTTGTCTTTTCGTTTAACAATAATTATGAAGTGACAGAAGCAGTACTTTTTACTTTTAAAAAAATTTTGCACATATTTATTGTTTTTTTTTATCTTACGCATCAACTGTTTAGAACACAAGGGTTAGAACATTGTCTAGAGTATACTTCTTTTTTGAGAACCATGGAAAGGACTAGAGCTGCAGCGCAACCTAAAATACCAGGTGATCTGATTGAATACGCAGGTAATCTGGTAGATGCTCGCTACGTTCATCTATTCAGAACTGCTAATGGACGAGCAATGTTCAGAGGGTTTGTCATGGGTCCTCCAGACGCTGGATCAGCAGTCGTTTTTATATCTCCATCCCTGGAAAAGTAATTAATTTTAACTGTCAAGAACATAATGTTAGAATATAAATCTACTCCTTGGTATATTCAACATGTATCTTAATTTGAACAATTTTTAGCCTATTGACTTCTGCTCAAGAACTGCATATAGATGCCACGTTTAAAAGCAGGCCCCTTGTTCCACAAACAGAACAACTGTTGATAATTATGGCCATGTACATGGACCAGGTAAACTTTGTTTAAACGTTAATACATACCTAATGCTATATTTTAATACATTATACCAATTTTTTATAAATTAAATAATATTTAGTAAATACCTAACTATTTTATTTATTTTAACAGGCATTTCCCGTTGCATACGCATTAATGACCCGCAAAACTGAAACGGCGTACACTAGTGTATTGGACCATATTAAGACTTGTGTTCCAGGTATTAGTGCAAGTAAAATTGTCACTGACTACGAAGTAGGGTTGAGTAATGCATTGACCAACATTTTTCCCAGAGTCAGATTACAGAAATGCTGGTTCCATATGGCCCAAGTAAGATTTCCTAAAAAATGTAACAATTTTAATTCTGTAAGATAAAATTTAGATAAATTTTGATTTGTGGAATTGTGCAGTTTAATGATTAAATAATATTAAAATTAAAACAAGTTCCTTAAACATTAACTTTTATATAAATAGGCACTCGAAAAGAATGCAAGAGACTTTGGTATACGGAGACAAGTATACAGGACTGATAATGCACTGCATACTATGCTTCGTATGTCAAAAGCTCTGGCACTTTTGCCAGCAAACAGGATAGATGAAGGATTTGAAGCGGTGGCCAACGAGGCGAGGCTTTCACCCAATAGTGAGGTTGCTGAAAGATACATTACATATTTTAAAAATCAGTGGATGGAACGTGAGTTATTCTAAAATAATTAGTTTTACTTACCTATCATTTTCTTTTAAAATTTGTTTAATAATTAAAACTGTTTAAATAGGTAGTACATGTAAGATTATTAAGATAATTAGTAACATTTTAGACTTACGAATAGAATTTCAAAATTCAATACTTATAATAGCCATTTATTTTACAGATAGTAAATACTTCAATTTTCATATTTCAATAATATATTATGATACGAATTGAGTTTTAATATCTATTTAGTCACAATTTATTCTTTTAATAAATCCTTATAAATTAATGAATATATTGAGATTACTAAGTATCTAATTTTAAAAGTTAAATCATAAGAAATTAAATTAAATAAATCGTAACTTTGTTTTTTCTGTAAGTTTAAGTCTTCATATTCAGTCAAACCAGTTGCAGATTTTTTTAAACAGAATATTTAAAACCCTACCTTAAGTAGTCTTTATCCGTAATAATATTAATTAACATTAGGTGTTGGACCGGAAACCTTTTGTGTACATGGCATGCCAAGGAGAACAAACAACGACCAGGAGATATTTCACCGCCATTTAAACACTATTATGAATAGTCCACGTCCTGGTATTTGGCATTTTACCAGTAAGTTAAATATAACATCACTAAAATAATAAAATCAACATTTACATTAATAAAAGTTATATTTTTTTTGTAACTTCAAACTTTTTATATAACTTATCTGGTAGATGCGATTGACAAAAACCACACTTTGTTTTTAAAATATTATGATTTATGTTCAATAATGTACTTTATTCTTCCTTAATTGATGAGTATTTTTCTAAACCAATCGGAAGTCATATACATACTCTTTATCCACTCTAGTTTCTAACTTATGCAATAAATTATAATACTTCAATGAATAATACCAATAGAAACATTAGTCAAAATCGAACATGAATATGGCACAAAGTACGAGAGGATGCAAAGCAGACCGGCTCTAAGAGCCCGACGTCGGGCATATGTTCAAATCGACAAAAAAATCGGCGAAGCCACTGAACGGTTGGCCCAGGGCAGGATTTCTATTAGAGAATTTCTCCTCTACACTGGGCATTTGGCTTATGATGCAGGTATGAAATATACATATAAAATAAATAAACAATAATTAGTTATCTTCAAGTGACTGTAAATAAAAGAAATCATTTTGCGTAACATACAATATTTACATTAAAAAATTTTATTTCTAGAACGAAGGCGTGGAGCTGGGAACGTTGGGATTGTTCCACCCCAAATCGTGGAAACTATTGAAGGTTAATAAAAAAATAACTAAAATATTCTCAGTTCAATGTTCACAATGACAATATGCAATTATCTAATTATTATTTTGTTTAAATAACATTTCAGAACAAATTCCTACTGAAAATGTGGAAGATAACGTTGTCGGAGGTTTGATATTTATCAAATTTAAAATATTTGAGCTCAAAATAATACCATTTAAGTACTTACAAATATATGTTCAATTGTTAATATATTGTGTATAGGAATAGAAAGACTTGGTGTTCAAATACAAAACCAACCACATAGGTATCTTCTGATTTTCATTTCTTTGTACACAAATAGGGAGAAGAGATTTGGGGGCTAAGCTACCACCATCAATTTGAACAGCCCTCCGAAATATTTTCTAGATTTTTTTTAAGCTTATTAATTAATATTATAATAGTAGGACTTCTCAGGCTTCAGCCTCACCAAATCTCAAGCGCTATTTGCGCCTATACTATCTACCCAAACCGAATTTATTTTAAAAAATATTTTTGAATGTTATCCATATATGATTTTTCCGACCATTCTAAATGCACTAAAAAAAAAAATGCGAAATATTCACAAATATGCTAAGAATTGCTCAAATATCAACAGGGACGGGGGGTCCCCCCCCATGAAAATACGTCCAATGCCTACCTATTCCTATTACGAGCATTGTATATTAATTTGTTGTATTAAATGTTTTGGACGTTACTTAAATAATAAAATTAAAAAGTACTTAACTGGTGACCTAATTACCCACACAAATTAGTATTATTAACATTAAAACTATAGGTATAAAGACATAAGTGTTCATAAACGGTTGCTAATTTTATACTTATAGTCTCTCTAATATTATGTATTGCAGTCTTTATTATATTATTATTATGTAGGTATAGTTATTAGTTTTATTAAATGTTTGATTTAAAGAGATTTAGTTTCATGTAGAATTTTATTTTTACCATTAACCTAATGATTTTTTTTATAAATTAGATGTTTCATAAGCAAATATAGATTAAACTCAATTTTGCATTAGGTTTTAATAGACAAAATGAATTAAGAGAATTAATTTTACAACAACAAAATCGCAGAAGGGAGATGGAAACAGAACAAGATAATGCATTAAATATTTTTAACGGTAACCATTATTATTAATTTAAATGTTATTTAATTACTTATTTTTTAAGTACCTGTATTTTATTATAATCTAGATGAACCTGATTTTGTATTGGAGGAGGATGATGATCCGGTGTTCATTGCCATGGCGGAAATTGAGGAACAGAGGAGGGCTCAAGACAGGGAAAACATCCCTCATGTTCCTCTCGATATCAATCAAGTTCAACCAAGACCAGCCGATTGCTGTGTTATTTGTTTAATCAATGTAAACAGCCACGCATGCATTCCCTGTGGACACAAATGTTTGTGCAGAGATTGCTTGGGCAATTTAATCCACAACCGTTGCCCTATTTGTAAAATAGAAACCACATTAGTCGTACAAATATTTTAAAGTAGGTAACAACAATAAGGTATGAATGGTACCTAATAATGTAATAATAGAAAATACATTTACATAAAGTAGATGCCAATAATAAACAAAATAGTAAACATACATATTATGTTGTTTGAATATTATGATGAAACTTAAAAAATAAGGACCACCCTAATACATCAGCATTAAACATAATTTCAAAATTATTATTTAGTAAAATTAATTTCTACAGTAGTTTGTAAACAATAACATGCCTTCTAGTAACCTTAGTAAATATTAGTAAAATATAAAATATATTATTGCTAACTTAAAAAGTACTTAAAACTCACTTATAATAATAATATATTTCACTTTCCATTTTAGGCACCGACATTTTTATTTGAATGAATACTAGAATACAAAAGCATATTTTTCAAAATATATTAAATTTATAATATTGATATTACCTGCGTGTTCAAATTCAAAAAAAATTGTATTACCTATATTATTTTTTATTTAGTATTCATAAGATTGAATTTATATATATTTATTTTGTTATTTTGCAGGTATTGATTTAACTTCCAGGTTCAGAGAACTTAAGGATGATTAAATATTGTATACTGTTCAGGATGACGTTTAGTATGTATAGCAAGTTATACAAAATAGATTTGTTTTTCATTCATTTTATTTTTTGTCATTATTTTTATTGTATATTAAAATATAAGCTATAATTATAATATTAATATATTATTATAAATTATAACTATAATTGGGTACCAATTATTTAAATCTTTGATAGTTTGATATGAAATTAAATATGCACCTATAATATAGTTTCAACACAATTTTAAATATCATAGTTAATTACTTATTGAGTTATATAAAAACTGTAAATCACTACCCTAACTACTCAAATGTAACTAAGGTAACATTAATTCTCACTTTTGATTCTAATCTTTTTTTAAATTAAATATTTCGTGACCAAGATTTTGTTTAAACTAATACACTGTATTAATTATATGTATTCAATGTTATATAGTATTAAATAAAAATAAGTATGCTAATATATTTTGATGAACAAGAAATGTAAATAATATATAAAATATAATTTTATTTGTGTATTATACTGTAGGTACAAATGTACAATCATAACTAATTTATTGATATCTTCAAATTTGTTGTAAGGTTTGAAGTTCTATATCTAGTTGTAAGTTGTTTATCAGTCGACAGTTCAACAGTGATTATTTATTAATTTTATATCTATTGATAAGTACCTCTAATATAGAAATGTAAAATAATTGACAAATATTCAGGTTTCATAAAATGAAATAATGTAGATTAAAAATACATTTTAATTACATTAAAATATTGTAATTAATTACTAATTAAGTTATATAAAAACTGTATAACATATTGCCCTAACTCAGGTAATATGTTATGTTATTTTTTATTTGTTTATTGTAATCTTTTTTTTTTTTTTTTTATAAATATTTTGTGACAAAGGTTTTGTTCAATTATTATATTATTAATTAAATGTTATTAACATTAGAGTTGTTATTAAAACTAATATATTCAACTCTAATAAGTTGTTGTCAAACGAGTATTTTACTTTTTTTTACAATAACACATGGTTTTTGTATTAAGGACCCATATTTTTATTAGATAATATAAATAATAATATTACGGTATCATCTTATTATATCAACTAATACATTTTTTATTTACTGGCAAGTTAAATAAACCATTAATATATTAATATATTATACATAGTAAATAACGATAATTGAAAGCAAATTTCTGATGGTTACAAATAGCTCATTAAGAGTCAAAATATTTTGAAAATTATATGATGTATGGATAAAGATCATATAAATATTTGGTGAAATTTAAAGTACTTATATACTACGTTTATATATACTTAAAAGTTAAAAGTTCCTGTTACACCAAAAAATATAAAAGTATTAGGTACCTACCAAAAGATTTCAATTTTCATATTTTTTTTTTTTGCTTAACCTAATCCCCTTTAAAAATTACTGAAATGTCTTACTTTTTACCCTCCAAAGTATACTAACTAGATTCACTTTCTACAAGAAAAGTATATAGTACAAAATGTATTTTAATTGATGCGTTATTAGTTTTTATAGTCATTAGTGCCCCCCTGAAAGGTGTTTACAGACAAAAAAAAATTAGTATTAAACACATCGGAAAATCGTTGCCACATTCTTCGCTCCACTCAGAATTTAGAAGTACTTACTTTCTGGTTTTAAACGTTTCGATTTAACGTTTTTTTATAATTTAGTTGTTCATGTTGAAATATATCGAACATTATTTAATAATCATCATCAATAATTCGCAACTTGTAACTTGAAAATGTTGAAGCACTGAAGAAAATTCTTAACGACGTGAGTCCTGACATTTTAAAATGTTATGCCATGGCCCATGAGTTTTAAATTTTAATATCTATTATCTGATTAGTGTTTCAAATCAAGCGCCAAAAACTTAATTCATTTTGATAATTAATTTAAGTGACATTTTGTCGATATTTTTATCGTATTAATACGATAATGTTACCGTATTTATACGGTTGGTAGTGTGGTATGATGGTTTTTTGTCAAGTGGCTTCTTGTCGAATGATGATGATGGTGTTTTGTCGAATGGCTTTTTGTCGTTTACATGTGGCTTTATGGCGGGTGGTTATTTGTCGAGTGTCTTTTTGACGATTCATTAGTGTACGATTTTCATTCGCAAATTTACGGTTGGTAGTGTGGTACGAAGGTTTTTTGTCGGGTGGCATTTTGTCGGATTTTGGTGATGGCGTTTTGTCGAATGGTTTTTTGTCGTTATCACGTGGCCTTATGTCGGGTGGTTATTTGTCGGGTGGCTTTTTGGCGTGCTACCGTCACAACTTTGTCTTCAAAGGAACTATAAATAATGAAATCACAATCATTGACATTTGTTATAGCCATACCTAGCTGTACTTGCCCATAATACATATGTTTTTTTTTTAACTGGTAAGAGTTTTCTGAGTAATTAATATAATTAAGGTTTACAATAAGCTCTTGGGAATTCATACTTTTCCCTTTGAAAGGACATTTAATTTCAATGAGTTTTATAGGAACATTAAATTAATTTATTATTAAACCATCTGGCGAATAGCTCAACCATGGTTCATTTGGCCATGTAATACATCCACATTGAAAAATTTGTATATCTGTTTCTTTTTCATATAGAATTCTAGCTGTATTTTCAACATGTATTGTACAAATTTATTTGAAACTTTATCAGGCCAAAAATACTTAGATGCTTTTAAATTCCATTCTTCGTCTGTTCTAGGTTTCATGTTATATGTGTATAACGAATAACACCTGCTACCAGTTATTCTGTATTGTCTAACATCATCCCAAAATTGTTTATCTATTTTTGATCGTATTCTGATGTAGTCTGGTTCATACAGTGATAGCTTTGACCAAGTTTTCTGACAACAATCACCCAAGTTAATAACTCCATAATTGTAAATAATCTCAAATACACAATGTGGTTTTAACAGATTCAATTTTTCTACTATAACATTTGGTTCATTAATAATTAATGATCTTTTTAAATTTCTGCCTTTAATGTGAAATTGTAAAGCCGAATCACCAGATGCTGATAAAAGTTCTGCACTGTAAACAAAATGTGATTTAATTAAAATAAATAATCATAATAATAGTAAATAGTGATCAAGTTCAAATTTTGTTTTGTATCACTCTTATGTTTATTAGGTAATTTATTATTGTGATATGAAAAAAGCATATTTCTTAGAATTCGTAACTAAAATATGAATATCACTAACATGAAAAAATATATAGGATGGTTCAATGTAGTTTTAATTTACTCTTATTTTAGAATATATATTTTATATGAACTACCATTTCAAAAATGTAAAAGTGATGAAAGAAAATCAACTTACAGAATTAAAGATCCGTTTATTTCTAAACTAGGGGCCTGATTGTTTTGGTTTATCTTAATGCAACAAAAATCTTCTAGAGGAACCGGTTTATATTGTTCTAATGGTGGTTGCTTAAGCTTAGACCATTGACATGCAACATCAGTGCTTGAAAGGCAAGAAATATCCTCAATGTGAGTCCTAAAATATACAAAAGTACTTATTTAATTAGAAATATAATATACTATAAAATGTACTTTTATGATCGATTAATTAAAAAGAAATTAACCTATTTAAGTATAAAAGCACAGCTACTACATGTTTGCAACATTCAGATGCACCAGCAAGGCAAGAGCAAGCAAAGTAGCCAATGTCTAGTTTTTTTGCCAATTCATTAACACCATCACATATTTTAAGTTGACCATTAAATTCATGTGGCATATCAGAAAGGTGCGATGTTTTAAGCACTAAGCATTTTATAGCTATACATGCAATCTATGAATCACAAATTACAGCAATAAAGCAAATATAAAGCAGTTTTTATAATTATTATTTCAAAACTTGAGTTAAAGGTTTAATGTTGTTTGGTATAACAGATTTATTATCTATGTACTCACGAAAACCTCTGACTGAATCTCTTTCATTTATTTTAAATATGTTTGAAAGCTGCTTAATTGCTCTCCCTCCATATAATATATCCACTTCTAAAGGCCATTTTTGTGGGTTTAAAACTTCTAGCAGTTGAATAAACTCAGCATACTTATTTGATGTGTCAGGGGGTCGATTCTTGAACGGCGCTATTTATAAGTCGTATACGACAATTAAACTTTGTCGAATGAGATTCGATATTTTCTATTCTTGAACTTCACACGACTAACAAGCGTATGAAAAGTCATGCGCCTTCGAAAAGTGTGGGTCTAACCTCACGCCAGTGCCTTATCTCATACGACAACGACGAAATATAAGTTTTCAATATTGATATTAAATTTATTACCTAAACGCTAAACTTTCCTAATGCCTATTCGTTATTTATGTATTTTTATATAATCATTACATGCAAATAACGAGGATAATATAACTCATAATAATACATAACGTCACGTATATAAATTAAAACGATGGCTAATTTCGATGATTTGGCTGGTTTATTTGCTATTGGTAATTTACAAAACCAAATACATTTTCAACCTCACCCACGAGTTAATAGGCAAAGATTCTGTGATGCTTTTGAAATTTCCGACGCGGCATTTATCAAAAACTTTAGATTGAGTAAAGACTTGGCAAAGAAGTTAATAAAAGAATTGGATCCATACTTGAAACCTCAAATGAGATCATCTGATTTAGACTCTACAACAAAGGTAAGTTGAAATAAGTACTTAGTTGATAAATCGTATTGATACATAGTAAGTTACGTTTTTAATTTATATTTAATGTCTCATTATTATTTTAGGTTTTAATAGCCCTTGATTTTTACGCTACTGGTTGTTATCAAACTCCAGTTGGGAACAGTAAATTTTTTGCAGTGTCTCAACCCTCAGTATCTAGGTGTTTAGAAGAAGTGACTTCTGCATTGAACAATGAAAATGTTTTTTTTAAATGGGTGAAATTCCCGAGTAACTTAAGAGAACTAAGAAAAGTTCGCAGCGAGTAAATATTGAATTGTATTATATTATATAGCTGTTAAATTTGTTTAGGCATTTTAATCAAGCTTAAGTTTTGAGTAGCAAAGTGAATGTGCTATTTGGACATTTTTTTTACCTCCCAAAAGTACCAACTATATCCAATTTCCTACCAAAAACCATGCCCAAAGTTGAATATTTAAGCATTACAATATAGCAAAATTTTAGATTTTACATGGCTACTGGTTTCCAAGGTTGCATAGGATGCATAGACTGCACTCACGTAGCAATAGTACCACCATCAAAAGATCCATTAAATGCAAACCCAGAATATATTTATGTCAACCGTAAGGGGTACCACTCAATAAACGTTCAACTAGTTTAGTATCTATACAGTTCTAATTTTTCTTGTAATTAAATTCACATACAGTATGTATTTATAAGTCAATTAATAACTTGTTTTAAGATATGCGACGTGAACCTTAAAATTATGAACGTAAATGCATTATTTCCTGGGAGTACCAACGATGCTTACATATGGAGTAACAGCAATGTACAACCAGTTGTAAAAGAACTGTATGATAATGGCCATAAAGGATATTTTCTTTTGGGTAAGATATTTTATTTATAAATTCAATTATAAAAGATAACCTATTTAATTTAAATTCAACAAATACATGAACAAAATAGGTGATTCTGGATACCCACTACGCCCTTGGTTACTGACTCCCATTAATAACCCAATTACAGAAGCAGAAAAATATTATAATACCAAGCACATGTCAACTCGGAGTTTAATTGAAAGGTGCAATGGAGTTTTGAAAATGAGATTTAGGTTTGTTAAAATAAAAATTAATTGTTAATGAACTTAAGGGGACTCGATACCGTTAATTTTTGTATTTGTCTAAACCTTAGTCCTTGAATATTCTTAAAAGCTGTTAAGTTACCTACATAAATTATATATTAATAAAATTCCGATTTTTATGTTTTTATCTATTGGACAACATTTAGTATGTATTCTAATTTACTACCTATATGGGTTTTTACTGATTTTAATGATTTAAGTTATCTAACTCACTCACTTGCATCACATATTCACATAAAAATTGTAACGTTACTATTGTTTTGGTTTTTTAATGATATATCTACCTACTACACAAATTTATTTAAAATAGTGTTTTTTATAGCATAACAATCTTCGCACAGTATAGAAAGATGATCTATTTCAGCAATCAACTAATGATCTATCTAATAAGCATTTATAATTTGAAGTTGTTTTATATTGCTATTAGTAAAATATTTTGAATTTATAGATATAGTCCCCAACGAATAACTTTTAGATTAATTTGCTTTGGAATGCTAGTTTTTGAACTCATTTAGTGTTCACCTTTATTTTTTTTTCCAATTCAACCACTGTAATTAATTGTATTATCAAATACAATAATAATAGTAGCAATTAGTATATACCTTAAATAAGCACCATTATTACTATTTCATTTAATTAATAATGATTCATAATATTTTAAATACTTTACAGATGCTTGCTAAAACACAGATTTCTTCACTACCATCCAAAAAAAGCCACTCAAATTATAAATGCATGCACAATTTTACACAACATGTGTATAACTTATAATATACCATTACCAACTGAGGAAGATTTGGTTGAAACAGATATGGGTGTATTTCAACAACACTTTCCAAATGTGATCCAACAACAAGGACATGATTTGATACAAAGAAAACATGTGCGATCAGCAGTCATAAATTATATGTATAGAAATAGATAAATTTAGTTTAAGTTCAAAAATGTACATTTTAATAAGGCTATCTTTATTAATATATAAAAATCTTGAAAAATAAAAATTATTTTAAAACAATTTAATAAAATCTCAATACATTAATACCTATAATATAATGAGGAACATAATAGTATATAACTAATAACAATGTATTAATAATTCCTCAAGCAATAACAAATTTAGTTTTAAATTTATTAGTACACTGTCTTGTAAAAAAAGAAAATTATAATAGTAACACAATTTAAGAAAATCTCAATACATTAATACCTATAATATAATGAGGAACATAATAGTATATAACTAATAACAATGTATTAATAATTCCTCAAGCAATAACAAATTTAGTTTTAAATTTATTAGTACACTGTCTTGTAAAAAAAGAAAATTATAATAGTAACACAATTTAAGAAAATCTCAATACATTAATACCTATAATATAATGAGGAACATAATAGTATATAACTAATAACAATGTATTAATAATTCCTCAAGCAATAACAAATTTAGTTTTAAATTTATTAGTACACTGTCTTGTAAAATAAGAATTATTATAATAGTAACATAATTTAAGAAAATCTCAATACATTAATTCTTATAATATATTGAGGATATTTAATTAATTAAATAGGTATTTGACATCTGTATCAAAAAAATGAATAGTAAACATGGGTACTTTGAGAAACCTTAGAGAAATTTTTCAAGACAATCTGCTATGCGTTGATGAATTATATTTTTTTCTTGAAGAATTTTATTTTTTTCTTGAAGAATTATATTTTTGTCTTTAAGAACTTGCAGTTTGTCCCGATTGTACCTTTTCTTCAACAAGATTTTTTTTTCACCAAGATCAACTAATTTTTCAGTACTTTCATTCCCTTGTATCAATCGTCTGGCTGCACATGATTTTTTTGGTTTAATCGCATGTTTAATTGATTCATTATTACCATTGCTTTCTTCAATCACCTGTGTACAAGAGTCGTTTAATGGTGAAATTTGTGATGGGAACAATGGAGGACTTGCAATAAAATCTTCATTAACGGGTTTCTCTATGATTAACGGTGTAAGTACTATTGTGCTATCCTCAATGTACTCTTGTGCTTCTGTTACTTCATCATCGATATCAAATGAAAACGATACGTTTGATACCATACATCCTGTGTGACCTTCTATGCTGGTTGAATTTATAAGTTCTAATGTATCATTCTCTAATGTGGTCAATGGGACGATAGGTGTGTTTTTTCCCGTACTCCTTTGTGCAGCTAAGATAGCTGACTTTTTTGTTTTGGTTTTAGTACGGTTATCCTGAAAGGTCTATAAAGTATAAAAATAGCAAAAATTAAAGTATTTATAATTACTATTTTTAGTTTTTTAATAAGTTAACTGCACTTCAGTGTACAGTAATCCTCGTGTAATTATTATTTACCTAAATATGTAATACAAACATAAATTACTCACTTTGCGCCATTTTTTCCAATCCTTAACTGCACCGGGCATAGCATTTAGTGCGTTCGCGATTTCCTCCCAACGTTTTTGAGCTGTCTTGAAGGTAAATGATGCACTGAATTTGCCAGACAATAGCTGTGGGTCTAATTTTAAAAACCCATTTAATGCGATCATTTGATCGATTGACGCACGACCTTTAACATCCGCCATAGTTGTAGTTAAACACTTTAACTGTTAAACACTAAGTTCGTGTTCAATGTAAGCACTAAGCACAGAACTGTAGTCGTAAGGTAACTGTTATCATCATATTATGTAGTATTATTATCATATGTAAACTGTTATCATCAACAACAACTTTTATCTCAGTGATAATGAGTAAACCAATAGTGGTTACACGACAACCACATTTTTATTCGACAGCATTTATCGTATGCTACAACTAATTGTCGAGTGGTATTCAAGAATAAGCATAAACGAATAAGGGAAGGCGTATACGATAATATTATACGACTACTGTCGTATACTACTAATTTTCGCTTGATCTCGAGCGAGTTCAAGAATTGACCCCCAGATGTTGAAGAGACATGTGATGATGTAAACTTTAAAATTCTGGATTTTAAATTATCAGGTAAGCTCCGATAAAATTGTTTATAGTTTATTTAATTTTTATTATTTTCATGAAGGTTAATATTTTTAAAGGTCAAACTACATTCAGAATTCTCAGCTTCTTTATAAAAACGGCCATTACACTTCCCAGACATGGATTCAAAAATCAGAATATGTCTTCTAATTAAGTTATGAGCATCAGGTAGTTTTGTACACCGTTTTTGAAGTTCTAATGAAAGGTTTGATAGTTCTGTTAGAAGACCTAAATATATAATATCATATAGAAGACCTAAATTTAAAACAAAATCAGTTGATGTTATTTTCTGTTTTAAGCTTTTAAAGGTTGCTTTTTCTTTAGATGTTCTCGAGCTATCCAAACTACATTTGTCAAAATGTAAATAAAGTGCTTCATAGTTTCTCCAAACAGCTTTAACTGACCTCAAACTTGAAGCTACCCATCTTGTATTTAAAATGCGACCAATTTATTAATATACATTGTAAATCTTATTCTTTAGCACAGCTCTTTAAACCATACTGGTTTTTTGGTGATGAACTATAAAATGCATAAAGAGTATCAAAAAATATTTTGATATGATTTATGCCAGCTACCTCGTTAACTACATCATCAACAGCAAGTTCAAGTCCATGATTAGAGCAATGCCAGACCAATAAATCTGGATATTTGTCAGTTAATAGTTTTCCCACACCAGATTTTCTTCCAATCATATTGGAAGCTCCGTCACAAGCAAAGCAAATAAAATTTTGTATTAAGTATTCATGAGAAAATTTGTGTTTGTTTAGACATGACAAAAGTTGCACAACTATGGTCTCAGATTTTGTATTTTCTAATACTAATAAATCTAAAAAAAAAGTTATTGGGTCTGTTTCATTTTTGACATCTGTGGAAGCTCTAATACAAACAACCAGACAAGTCTTTTTTGACACTGAGGTAGCTTCATCAATTAATACTGCAATTTTAAAATTATTTTTGACAGTAAAATTTGTAACTTTTGCTTTCATTTCTATTGATATATATGGCTAGCAATATCAGCATAAGCATGATCGCTGTGTAAAATGCGACCCATATCCAATCCATTTAACTTTTGAAGTTGAATATCAAATGGTAAATCAGTAAATGGTCTTATTTTTTTAACAATACTATATACAGTATTAAATACTCTTATTGTACTCTCAAATTTACCAGAAATTCCCCTTGACACAGCTTTTGGCAAAATATTTTCTTCTTGTGCTTTTAAAATTTGTTCACATATTGTATGACATTCACTAATTTTATGCTTATGGATTTTTTTCTTAAGGATTGTCTTTTATCTTTATCACTAGCTCCATAAGTATGTACACTACACTCTGTCCATTCAATACCAAATATAATCACTTGTGTTTTATATGTGGCAAGCAGTGTTGAGCAAAGATAATTAAATATTTATCTAGATAAAGATAATATTTCAGTAAAATAAAAAGATAAAGATAAAGATAAAAGATAATGGCAATTTATCTAGATAAATAAAAAGATAATTTTTTTTTTCAATTTCTTAGTGATTTAAAATTACACAAAAATCAATTCCTTTTAACCTTATTATAATGTTGAATACCCAGAATACCTTAAAGTTACCAAATTACTCTTAAAATAAAAAATTAGAATAGGTATTAGAATAAGAACTCACAATCTCATGAATTAACGATTAAAATTCTATAAGTAAGAGTCCTTTTTATTAATACACTAGAATATTTTATAAATAGTACCAATTTAGTACCTAATGCTTTAAACCTGATGAGTTATGACTAAGGTACTGGAACACAAGCTATAATGGTGGGTATAATTAATAGTATAATAAATAATAATATATATTTAATTTAGATGGCATTTAATTGTAATTGTGTAAATTAACAAGTTGTAATTTTTTTTTTAAATATAATAGAATCAATAACTAAATAGTATATAAAACACATTTAAATACAATAAGTTAACAAGTTATAATTTTTTTTTAAATATAATAGAATAAATAACTATATAGTTATAATAAAAATATTAAACAGTGTAAAATAAAAATATTTACACAATCATAATACGTTCATAAAACAAACCTACAAAACTAGGTAATTCTGTTGAGGTACCTTCCTCACTATTTTTGTAATTAAATGTTTTTAACATTAAAATATTTTCTTTTTCATATATATATATAAAATATGCCTACAAAACAAACCACGAAGTTCAGTCACTTTATCGGATGCAACAGTACTCCTACTTCACAAATTCCAAAATGTGGACAATTTAGAGAATGTTGATTTAGAAATTTTAATATACGTTTGTCTATTATTTTTGAAATATCTACTGTAGCAATTAAATTGAGAGTGTGAGCACAACAAGTCATTTGGTCAGGTAGGGAAATGTTTGATTCATTTGTATTATTAGATTTTGAAAATATAGAATCTAACTCAACGATTTCAACATCTGAATCCAATCATTCAACTTCACTGCTGCTAGAGTCTTCACCATTAACATAATTAGAATCTGAACACTCTGAATCATCAGACATAATCCCTACATTATAAGAATCACATTTTTATTAGAACTGTTTGTAGTTGAAAATGAGCGAAATGCCTTTGCAAAATTACTGGCATTGTCGGTTACAATATGAGATATTTTCGTGTTACATATTTGGTATGTTTGATGTATTTCATTAATAACCTCATTAATATTCAAAAAATTATGACCTCCTTTAATTCTCCTACAACCCAGTATATAGGAATGGCGCTCAAATGTTTCCTCATCAATAAAATTAGGTTAAATATTAAGTACCTACAAGTTTATAATATAAAAAAAACACATACGAGTAATAATGTAATAATTATATTATTTATATTATATTATGTATATTTCACTACTATTATGATTTATTAATACAAAAATAACCAAAAGTTAAACCCAAGTTATTTAATATTTATACAAATATTGTATATTTTTTTTTTATAATAGAAACATTAAAAACCCATAATATAAAATTAATTTTCTCTTTCTCGGTACCTACGTACCAAGTTATTTATGACTTTTAAATTTTTTTCTGGGAGGGGTCGAGAGGACCCCCGTAAATACACCACTGCAGTTGTAGGAGTTTGATTTTAAAATTTACGTGATTGTAATTATTGTGAGAATCAAAATTCTCAAACGTATGTTTTTATCTTGCAAAACTATTAGAAATAACTAAATGGCGTATATGGATCATTTTTACTTTTACCAAAAAAATATGTATCCCTAACTCTTGAATCAAAAAACAAAACGAAATAAATTTAAAAAAAGTTAACCAAGGAAATACGTAATACGCGTGATTAAATCACTCAAAAATCAAAATATACTTAAAAATTTAGTAAAACACTTAGGTATACCTAGTTATTTAACTATTTTTGAAGTTATGTAGTAAATAGTAATAAAATATGTTGGCTTCAATAAATTTAATTACCTTAGTTACCTTATTAAACTTGTGTAGGTAGTATAGGTACTTATATATTCCACAAGGCACCTACTTGTCTGCATGTACATATTGTACACATTATATAAAACTTCACTGTTAATATTTATTATTATTTAGTAAGTAAGCACTAAGCAGTAACAGTATAATATAATAATAATTATTAGGTAAAGTAAATTATATACAAAATTAAATACAATAAAAAATGTTGTATTAAATTATTATATTATAAATAATTGCAATACATCAATGAACAACTTATGCAGGTTATATATAAGTTCAACTATTATTTTATAATACTTACCTATACTATTATGTAAAGTGTTTTCCTTGCCCAAGCCTAAAGTGTTAATATTTTTAATTTTCATTAACAAACGTCGATTGGATGGTAAATATTATCCTTAGGTGTTCATTAGTTATTTCTCATAGTTTTTAGGTTCAAATAACTTACTTGTAGGAGTATGATTTAAAAATCTACGTAATCGTAGATAAATTGTGAATATACTTGGGACAGGGGAAACGTTTATAGTTTCATTTTTCAACCCATATAGTTGTATCACATCATAAGCATTTTGTTTTGGCTAACGGCAATTTAATATTATTTTTAATATAATAATAGTAATACAATTTTTTGAGTTAAGTATTTCTCGGTCAGGTTTCAACTTAAGGGGACCGTTTCTTCACCAAACGTTTCGGTTTATGCTCCTCTAAAATGTACTCCCAGAGTCGGGGGTCCTCAAACCCTCCCTCTTGTGTATTTTGGAAAACGTTTAGTCTTTGTACCAAGTTTCTGAAACTCGAGATGTGGGTAGGTTGGAAGTTGATGATCAAATTTGGTATCTTGTGGCGTGACCGTGGGAGCCATTTTTCCCCATCTTTTGGGGCATCAAAAATTCTAAATTGCCGATTTTTCAGGTTGTTTGGCACGGACACTTAAATTTTATAATTAAATGTTTGTTTTATTTTATTAGAGTCAATCAATGGGTGGATGTAGATTGTGAAGAAATGTTTGTGTTCTTAGCAATAACAATGTTGATGGCCAGAAACAAAAAATTGGAAATTCAAGTCTACTATGGACCCTTTATCTCATCAACCAATATTTGGCAAATACATGAGTCGCAACAGATACCAAATTACATTGAGAATGCTTCATTTTAGCCAGAATGAAGATCAAGTACCAGGGGACGAACTTGCAAAAGTGCGTATGCCTTTGAAAGAAATTACCAAAAATTTCAAAGAAGCAATGATTCCTTTTGAAAATTTAGCAATTGATGAAAGTTTAGTGCTTTGCTTTTTTGCTTTATCGTTCAAACAATTTATAAAAACCAAACGACACCTTTGGAATTCAAATATTTGTTTTGTGTGATGTCGAAACTGTCTTTATTCTTGACATCATAATATATACTGGAAGTACCACCGAGTATAAAAAAACTGACCCTAGCCTTGGAATTTCTGGTGCTGTTGTGAACACACTCATCAAACCATATTTGAATAGAGGCCATAAATTGTTTATAGATAATTGGTATTCATCACCATCCTTAGCTAACTATCTTCATAAGAGAAAAACCAATGTCACAGGGACAGTTCGAAAAAATCGAAAAGGTATGCCGTCCCTGTTAGCTAAATTGAAAGTTGGACAAACTGAAAGCCAACATAGAAATAATATATTAGTAGTCAAGTGGAAAGATCGTAGGGATGTATTTATGCTCATTACTCAATTTGAAGACAAAATGGTACATGTTGGAAAAAATGATCATCAAGGTAATAAAATAATGAAACCAGTAGCAGTAATGCATTATAATGAAAGCATGGGGCCAATCGACAAAACGGGCATGCTTTTGAGTTCAGTAGAGTGTGTAAGAAGAACAATCAAGTGGTATAAAAAATTATTTTTTCACCTGATTGATTTGTCACTTTTGAATGCATACTCTGCATATAAAACGTGTATTGGACTAAAAATTAGCCTTGCAGACTTTCAGTTTCAGCTGATGCGTGAAATATTTGAAAAGTATGCCACACAAAAACAAAATATATGCCGCCGTACAAACACGTGTTTTCCAGAGCGCTTACAAGGACGACACTTTCCTTCTACAGTCCCACCTACATCAAAAAAAGTAAAACCACAAAGAAGGTGTTTAGTTCGCCAAAACAAATACTACAAAAGGAAAGACACAACATATATGTGCATAAAGTGTGATGTAGGGTTGTGTCCAGTTCCTTGTTTTGAGATTTACCACACTCCGGAAAAGTATTTTTGAATAGATTATAAAAAAAATAATTTATTTTCATATTTATTTTTTACTTTTTTTTTTTAGTTATTTTTATTGTTATTATATTGTGTTTATAAAACTGTATTACATAAACTAATAAATATTAATAAATTTGTTTGATAATATAGTGTTTTATGTTATTTAATTTCTAATAGCCGGTAATTGCTGTATTTTGGGAAACCATGGCATATATTTTCTGAAACTTGAATAACTGAGTCAATAATGATTTTTGAATTTTTTGAATTTTGTAAGTTAGTTTGCTACATCTTTTAGAATATTAAAAGTAAAAAAAAAAATTAATAAAAAAGTCAAATTTATGTGGCAGGGGCATGTTACAGAGTAAAAAACGTCTGGCAGTGAAAGGGAAAATATCCGATGTTTAACTTCAAACTCTTGAAAAATTTAATTTGACTTTCCGGTAGCCATTTTTTTTGATGAAGCTAGGCAAATGTATGAGGAATCTTTTATTAATTTTTTTTTGCTTTTGCAGACCCACTTATGAATTATTAAACAACAAAGGCACAATGTAACTTTTAATTATTACCCACCTACTTGTATATTAAGTTATAGAAAAATTTATAACTAGTTGCAAGGCATAGATTACAGTGGCGCAACTAAGGGGGGGGGGGGGGTTGTGAAAAAAGAAATAGAAAAAAATAGGAAATGCATTCTACCAATAATTAAAACTGTTCTATTTTGTGGTAGACAGGGAATCGCACTTAGAGGTCATCGGGAAAATAAACCACTTATTGATCAAAATGACACAAGTACTGAATTAGCTATTAGTTATTACTAATGATAATAATGACGGAAATTTTAGACAATTATTAAGGTTTAGAATAGATTATTAGATTCTGGCGACAAAGATCTTGAAGATCATCTACAAAATAGTGCTAAACATGCACAATATGTTAGTTGGAAAATCCAAAATGAGATTCTTATGGTGTGTAACAAGTTGTAAAAGATACAAATAAATCTAAAGGGTTCACTGTACTAGCTGACGAAACAACTGATATATCAAACAAAGAACAGTTGACAATATGTGCGAGATACGTTCATACTGAGCAAAAAAAGATTCGAGAAGATATTGAAGTTAAACCAGATTTGGTACTAGATGAAATGGCAAAGCACTCTACACGACGAATTAATCTTAAACTGTAAACTATTATATAATTAGACTCTAATTTATGAATTATGAGTAAAGTATATTATTTAAATATTTAATGAGCCTAAATTATTTCCCAACGGGCTTTATCTATAAATATAAGTCTTTTTTCCAAATCTACTATCTACAACCCCCCCCCCCCCCCCCGAAAACGAATCCTGGTTGCGCCACTGATAGATTAAATTGCAAATGTGTAACTTGTTACAACTTACAAGTTACAAACGTAACCGAGTTACATATAACTATGATATGCCTAAACCTGCAGACAACATATTGGGCCAACCAGTTACATTTAGAGGCACAATTATTTAAGCTTACTGTTATACTGAACTGTTTTGAATAACGTCAAATCTTTTACTTTGTGACATAACATTTCTAATAGCTACAATAGGTACTGACTAGGTACGTATAACACATGTACACACAAGAACCTGCCAAAATCGTTTAACTTTAAGGAGTTATATCTTGTCAATGGATTAATGAAAAATGAAAATTTGGACGTGTTGATTCATAAAAATAGCCTTATTAGTTTATGAAAATGTCAGTAGAAGTTGACATTTGGAAATCAAAATATGATAGTGGAAACCTAATAAATAAAATGGTGAAAAAAATTAAAAGTGTATACACTTTTAGAAAAACGTGGATTTAATATTTAGGAAAAAAATTTCTTGAAAACAGTCTATACTGTTCAGTATGATAACTGTTTTACGTTAAATGAATCAATATGTATAATAGTATTGATACAACACAAAATAATCTCATATAATACGGCCAATATCATCGGCTACCGTAATATTTTATTAATCCGTTTTTCTTATTTATCATATTAATTAATATAATTTATTAATTTTTGTAACTGAGGATTAACACACGATTTGTCGATATTGATAAATTATGACAATCACCAATAATAATAATTTTTTACGTATTTCTTAAATCGTCATTTTATTTTCATCAAATTTCTTCCGGGCAGTGGTCCAATAGTTCCTGATCGAACCTTCTCAATAATTTCAGCGACATCTAAACGTATGGCGCCTGGTCTCCAATTTCGATTTATCTAAAAACCAATTAGGGTTTTAAATATATATTTTATTTATATATTGCATTTAGTATATTTTAGTGTTACCATAGTAGACTCAACAAATTAAACCAATACCTGGCTATCTAATAGTTGAAGATTAGTAAGAATCAAAGATAAAAACTTTTTTTTTGCTTTTTTAATCTTAATTCTAAAGTTATTTTTCATTTTATTTTAAGACACATTTTTATCAATTTCAGTCTATATTTTTTTAAACGTTATAATTTAAATTAGGATCATATACGTATTTATATCATGTTACATTTTATAATAGTTAATTATATATTTAATACTTTTTAGTACTAACCATTAACAAAGCTACTAAACGATTTCTATGGTATTATTAAACTAAACGAATTATTATAAAATGTCCATTTATATCAGTTAAATTATTGTTTCTGGATGCAACTTATGTGAACCCCGACTAAAAAACTATTGTAGACTTTTCCAAATAATTTTATAAATTAAACAGATTCATTCTGTTAATAAAATGTAATTTACATACACATAATTTATTAGGCAAGTTACGTAGGTACAAATTTGTTGTAAAGCTTAAGAAATGATACCTACACAAACGATTCGTATAATATATTTGTATAAGTGTGCTCTTGAAGGATTGACTAGTCGGAACGATAGGAATTTGAGTGTTTTAATAGTAATATCTCTTTATGAAAAAATATATTTATATTTAAACGATTAATAAAATGAAAAAATAATAATTTTTTTAAAAATAAAAAATAAAATATGGTCATTCCTGTCAAATATGCAAACAAATCTTTTAGTCAATCATTTGTGGACTACTTAAGGTTATGTACTTTTACTTAATGCCATAATATGAGTGTTAAAAACATCCATCAGCATCATAATTGTGTTAAAAATGTATGTATAAGTATTTATTCTTAGAATTAATTTAAACTATTATTGTATTATTACAATATAGAGACCTTCAAGTCCTTTTAATTTAACTTAATAATGCGAGACTAATAACTTTGTTTTTGTATTATTTTTATTATAATTCTTAATTTTGATTTATCTAACTCTAATTATAACTGTTTTATTTCAATAACTGATAATACTGTAGATTATTTATATAATTGTTAATTTTAGATTCTGAGCGGAGCGATGAATGTATTGATTTTACAATGATGTGTGTTTTTTTTTTAATTTTTAATTTTTATGTCTGTCATCATCTTTTACGACTATAAAAATGATTCGATTTTCTTTAATGGTACCTTCTCTGATAGAAAAGTGAATCTTGTTGGTATTTTGGGGGGTCAAAAGTTAAAATTTCCAAGTAGTTTTCATGAGCGCCGTGAAAAACAAATGAAAAATTAAGGGATAACGGGAATTTTTACGGAAAACCAATTTTCGACAAAATCGATTTTGATTTTTAGTATAACTCTAAAAGAAATGACCGTAGAGACATGACATTTTGACCGAATGTTTATATAAGCATTTTCTACACACCATAGCATTTTCAAAATATTCTGACTTATTTTGAGCTGTTAACGGACATTTTCAATTTCCAATTTTTTTAGTTTTTTTTTCTATAAATGTCAATAAAATTTTATTTGTTGGGTAAAAAATCTTGAAAATTTAATAGTAGGCTTCTATTATATTGTTACAAAAAAATATATGAAAAATATTAAAAATCTTTAGTCACAATTTTTTTTTATAAGCATTTAAAGTTCGAATTTTGACCAAATTCATTAAAATCTCGAAAATCATTGTAATTAAACAATTATAAAATGGTCAGTTTTTATAACTAAGAATTGAAAATTTAAAACAAAGATTCTACTACTTACTGTAAACAAAAAATCCAATAAATAAATAAATATTGTTATTTTTTACAGACATTTTAAGTTCAAATTTGGACGAAATTACAAATTAAAATCAATTTTAACGAGTAAAAGTATATATTATAATATTTTTCCAGCATTACTGATAATTTTAGGTTTAATATTATGAATAATATTAATTCAACTTACCAGCTACCGTACAATAACAATATCAATATAATTTAAAATATTCTAGACTGACATACCATCTCCGCTTAGAATCGTTTTTCGTATACAATGATATTATATCATTGAATTCAAATTTAATACCATCCATTATACAGTGACCTGCTTGTAACCTACTGTACAGCGGAGCAACATCCACTTGACGCCCTCTTTTATTATTTTTAGTTTCTTTAGAATAATAAAAAAAAATTCTAATAGGTAGACCTAGTCTTCCAAAATAATATTAATATAACAATTATTAAAATTCTTAAAAATCGAAAACACCTTCCTGGGCTGATAAACTGTAAATCTTCGTAGGATAATATTAATTTTTTACTTTTACGCCACCGGTTTCTTCAACAGACCATTTCCATCCCATGGTCTTGGGGGTTTTCATCGGTTCTATTATGCAATCTATATGGCCAAATGTTTTACTAGGATATATTGACATGGCAATTTGTATAATTTTCTCATTAGTCATGAATTTGTCAAAAGATTTTTCAGGAGGCAATATCCGGGAACAATAATCGCATTTTTTCTTCTCATTGCCTCTCTTTTTTGAACGATGAGGCGTGGCCGACTGTACAGTAGTTGTAGACGAAGGGACAAATTTAGGAGGATGAATTTCATTCAGAGAAACTATGGTGTTCCCATTTCCTTTTTGATTTACATTAATTACTTGTTTCGACATTTTAAAAGTTTGTTATTGAATTTTACTATTTAAATGCATGTTGTGTTGTTAGGAAAAAGCAAGGCCTGTTAGTTTATATGTTGATTGTCATATGAATATTAAATGTTTTTATACTAAGGCTAGGTTCACATGGACGCGCGTATTTAGATAATCAGTGTTCCTGTACATCGTTCACATGGCGCGCGTTTACGGGCGTATACGCGCGTCGATCGCGATAACGACGCAAGTTTCTATTTTCGCGCGAACACGCGCGTGACTCCGCGTATTGAAATTCCATATATCATTATCGGACCGTTCAGGGGGCCTATTCTCAAAGGTATCGAAAACCGTTTTCGATGGAAAATTAGTCGAAAAGACTGATGGTTTCGATACTTACAAAAAAGACTATTCTCAAACGGTTTTCGACTATTAATTCGATAGTAATTTTCGACTAATTACAACGACAGTGGATTATGAGTCGAAAACGGTTTTCGACACATTATTTCCAATTTAATTCCGTTGTTGACAGTGGACAGTGGTTAATATTGTTAAACTGTTAAATATATTTTATTTCATTGCCGATTTAAAATACCTACTTTCATCATCTTAGTCATTTTTTTTATTACCTATAATTAGAGATGGTAAACTGCGATTTTTTTTCAGTAGCAGTAACAGTTGCTACTGCTATTAAAAAAGTAGCAGTGAAAATAGCAGTGACTGCTACTTCATGTTCTTGAATAAAAATTGTCAGTTCTACTTTAAAACCATTGTGAAAAAATAGCAGTAAGTAGCAAGTACTTGCAGTAGCTACTATACGTCTATACTGCTCATTTCCTTATCAGTTTATAGTCATGAAATCGATAATACTATTCTGTGATAGCAGCTTTACCACGGAATTCAAAGGACTTCATCATATATTATTATAGTTTACAATTTATATTATTATAAAATTGAAAACATTGAAAAAATGTCATGTGTATCCCGCTCATCAACCCCCCCTCCCCTCCATACACTGTCAAAACTAAAGTTATTGTTATTTATCTATTGCCCATTAATATGAAAAGCAGGAATTTGCATGTTTAAAACATGTTACTACTTGTACATATAAAATATAAATTCACCATTACGATGGGGTACTACATTTTATAATCAATAATCATTAATCTGTTGGTGTTGAAGATCGAGGCAGAACAATATAAGTTTGTCTTCTGTACTCCCTTTGTTTTTTCACAAATTATATATTAAGTTTTTTAATTACATTAAAATGAGTAAAGATAGAAGATCAAGTGATATTTGGCAACATTTCACAAAAATTGACTCTATCCTAGCTAAATGTGATATTTGTAAAAAAGAGTATTCTTACAAAACTAGTGTGACAAATTTAAAAAAACATTTACACCATGCACATTTATTGCATTCATTTTCAAATTCTTCAGAGGTATGTTCTATAAAATAATCATAATATTTAGTAGTCATTTTTGCATAAAAATTTAACTGTTGACTTTAATATAAATTAAAATATAATTTTCAATTAAATAACAATAAAATTAGGCTTTATCATATTTTATTTTTTATGTACAGGATAATGGTAACGTAGATAATCCATCGTCTGTTACACAAATAGTTAATGCTGAAAGTATAGTTGTGGAAAAAAATAAGAGTAGTAATAGTTGTCAGGAAACTGTAGAAAATGAAATACCAATTTTAAAAACAAATCCATTTAAACGTAAACAGCTAGCTATAACAAATTATATTCCAAAAAAAATGTCTGTAGACGGTCAAAAGAAGATTGATAATGCTTTTATAAAACTTTTTACCAAGGACTTGCAACCCTTTAGTGTAGTAGATGATATAGGTTTTAAAGAATTTGTGAATTTATTGAACCCTAGCTATAAAATTCCTAACCGACATGCCATTTCAAAAACACTAATTCCAGCGGCATATGAAAAATGTTTTAATGAAGTCAAAGAGATTATATCCAATGACCTAGAAATGGCTTGCATGACAACTGATTGTTGGACTTCGCGAAACACAGAGAGTTACATAGCAATAACTGTACATTTTCTAGATTCCAGTTTTGTTTTAAAATCTTTACTATTAAGTTGTCATTCTTTTAGCGAAAGTCACACAAGTCAACATCTCAGTGAACAAATAAATTCAACTTTAAATACATGGAACTTAAAAAATAAAATAGTCTTAGCTGTATCCGACAATGCTTATAATGTACAAAATGCTTTGTCAACATTACAGTTGAAACATTTTGGTTGCTTCGCGCATACTCTTAATTTGATTGTTCAATCTGCAATAAATAAAGAATCTGAGCTTATTAATAAAGTTAAGAGTATTTGTACACATTTCCATAAAAGTACAACTGCTAATAGTAAACTTATGACTTACCAAAAGAATAATGGAATTAAGGAACCAAAAAAAATGCTGCAAGACGTTTCTACACGCTGGAATTCCACATTCTATATGCTGGAACGTTTCGTGGAATTGGAAACATCTGTAAGAGGTACAATAGGACTGTTAGACAAAGCTCCAAATGTTTTAAATCCAAATGAATGGGCAGTTATAAAAGAATTTTGTAAAGTCTTACAGCCGTTCGAAGAAGCTACAAGAGCAGTTAGTGGTGATCAATATATTACTGCATCAATGGTAATTGTAATTGCTCAAGGCTTACAAGATGTCTGCCAACAATTAAAACATCAATATTATTCCATTCAAACCGAAGGTTTAATTAACAATTTAATTAATGGAATGAAAGACAGGCAAAATTGGGGAAACCTTCAAAAGAGTATGACACTTTCTAGGTGTACTTTTCTTGATCCGCGATTAAAAAACATTCCATTTATTCACAATGAATCTATGAAAACTTCTGTCCAAAATAATGTAGTGGAGCTTACAGCAAATATTATTTCTTTAGCTAGATCAGAAACAGAATGTACATTACAACCTGAACCGTCTACTTCTTTCCAGTCAAGTGCATCAGTATCCGATGAAAAATCGTTTTCAATTTGGGAAACGATTGATAAAAGAGTTTCCGAAGTCCAGCCTGCCATAAGAACATCAACCGCACGGGCTATAGTTGAGGTTCAACGATATCTTGAAGAGCCGATCTTAAAAAGAAATGGCAACCCATTAGAATGGTGGCAAGAGCATAAATATAATTATCCTTACCTAAGTATATTGGCTAGGAAGACATTGTGTTGCTTAGGATCATCAGTACCTTGCGAGCGGGTTTTTTCAAAGGCAGGTTTGATCATAACAGATCGTCGTTGTCGATTAAAATCAAAAAAAGCTGAAATGCTATTGTTTTTGAATCAAAATTCTTGATTTATTAATAAATAATAAGATGTACCTATTGTAATTATTTTTAAATTGTAGCTAGTATATTATAAACTATAACTAATAAGTACCAATAATATAGATATTTGGGAAGGTAATATAATTATTAAACTTACTATAATATTGTACTTCACCCACGCAGTATTTCATTTTCAATGGATTTTTCAGTGTAGGTATTTAATTCTCCAGGTATTTATTTATTTTTTATCTATTATAAAAAATATAATTAAAATGTATTGTTTTAAAAGTTTCGATGTGATTATCTTACACACTTGTATGTATTATACAATTAAATAATATATTTCAATTTTTAACAAGGTATATTTGTGAATTTTACTTCTTTGTAATTAAATAAAAGTAGCACAGTCAATATAATTTTCATATTTGAGTAGCATTGTAGCAATGAGAATGAGTGATTGTTTAATATTGTTTGATATTTTAACAGTGATAACAATATTATGAAATTCATTTCGCAATATGACCATTATTGAGGCGATAAAAGTAGCAAAAGTAGCAGTCACTGTTATCTTAATATTGGAGTAGCAGTCTGTGACTGCTATTATGAAATCACCTGTGAAAAATCACTGCTACTGCTACTTCATGCCATCACTACCTATAATAGTTATACTAGTGTTAGTTATGGCATTCGTTGATGATGATTTAGAAATGTATATGCAATTGAATGACATAGTAAATATGGAAATCGTCAATTTTATTGACGATAATGAACCAAAACGAATATTAAAACAAGAAGACCCTTTTGTTGGTAGGTCCAACCTTTATTATAACTAGGTAATATTTTTTATAACAAATAACAAATAGATAGTTTATTATTCATATACATTTATTAAGCGGACTTACTAAAATCCTTTTCTTTTAATTTTATATTGTTAAGTAATTTAAATTTGGAACCAAGCATATTATTTCTTTTAGAATTGTCAGATCGGAAGTTTATTGGTACTTATCGTTTAAGTAAGCAATTAGTTGAAGAACTTATAAATACATTGACTCCTTACATGAATAGTCCAATGACGTCTTCTGGGATAACTATAACAAGAAAAGTTAGTTGCTATCTATTGATTATTGAGCATAGGCACTAGTAGTTTTGCTAATTACTTAGTAAATAATAATAAAAAAATATTTTCATTTAAGGTGCTAACAGCTCTAAGATTTTTTGCTAGTGGGAGTTATCAGCAGGATATTGGGGAACACAGAGGTGCAGCCCTTAGTCAACCCTCAGTTAGTAGATGTATTACTGAAGTTGCAGAAGCATTAAATAATCCTATTATATTAAATAAATACATACATTTCCCAAGCACTGTAGAACAACTTAATATTATTCGACAAGGGTAATTCAATTTTTTTAATTTCTTAATTTAAGTATATATAGTACATGATTTAGATTTTACAATAAATTTGGAATACCAGGAGTTATTGGAGTTATAGATGGAACTCATGTGGCTATTGTACCACCCAATACCGCCGATGATGTATATCCAGAACATATATATGTTAACCGGAAAGGTTATCATAGCATAAATACACAACTTGTGAGTTTATAAAATATTGAATATTATTTATATTTGGAAGGTATTTCATTAAAAAAAATTCATTAGATATGTGATTCCAATTTAATTATCTTAAATGTATGTGCTAAATTTCCGGGGAGTACACATGACAGTCATATTTGGCGTCTTAGCCCTGTAGAAGGACTTATGAAACATTTACACGCAATTGGACAAACATCATACTTCTTATTAGGTACACAATCTCAATTTATTTTATTGTTAACAACATTTTTAATGTTTTTAATATATAATACTGGCAAGTGGCAGGTGATTCTGGATATCCATTGAGACAGTGGTTATTGACTCCACTGTATCAATCACAACCAAACACTCCAGAAGCAAACTATAATAAATGGTTTTGCAAAACAAGATCAATCATTGAACGTTGTAATGGGGTTCTTAAAATGCGGTTTAGGTATATTTATATTATATAATAGTATAAAAATGTTAAATGTAATAATTAATAGGGCTATTTACTTTTTATTATATATTTTAGATGCTTACTTAAACATAGGGTACTTCACTACTCACCAGAAAAAGCTGCCAGCATAATTAACTCATGTATCATATTACATAATATTAGCATTTCTAATAACATACCGATAATTAGAAATATAGAAGACTTAACTGATATAGATTTAGGTAATATAGATAATGATCCTGAAGTTGAACAAATAGTCAACAGAATTAATCCAGAACTCAATGCTGGAAAACGGATGCAACAAAGAATCATTGATTTATATTTTCAATAAGTCCAGAAAATTCACAAATTATTAAAATACCAATAGTTAAAGCATTAACAAAGTATCTTATATTCAGTCTTATTATATTAGATTCATTATCACAAAATTAAAACTAAACTAAAAAAAGACAACTTTTTCAATATAATGTAATAATAATATACAGGTATAGTAACAATTAATAAAATAAAATATCTTTTAACAAAATGTTATAAACTTATAAATACTAATCATTAATTTTTATCTGCATATTCATTTTTTTCTCCATCATTGCTACTTTTTTTTCTTTTGCAACAGCAATTCTCTCTAAAAGAACTAACTTTTTAGAGTAATAATCTTTTAAAATTATATTCCTCTCATCAATTGTATTGTCAACTTGAATAGAAGCATTGACCGATTTTTGTAGAATATTAAGTTTACTAGAAAAGTTTTAATTGGAATACCCATATAATGTAATATAATTTATTATGTATCATTAAATATAGAAAGGGCACCATATCCAATATCTTACAAAAATCACTTAGTTGCATTATTATCTAATTTAATATCAATAAATATATGATTTTGTGTAAGTGGGACACGTATTATAGTATAAAAAAATATGCCAAAATAATCAATGAATATCGTTATATAATTGTATATGCTTTTTACAAAAAAAATGCATAGAAAAATGTCAAATTGCACTAAATTAATTGTAGGTGTTTCAAATAATATAAGATTTAAAAATATGTTAAGTATAAAATAGACTTATATTAGAGTATAAAATTAGTAACTTAATAATAACAGACTTTTACCCAAAAAACCTGTAGGTAACTTTACAAAAAAAAACAAAACATTTATACAACCAATAATGAATTTAAGTACCTAACAATGCAATGTACATATGAACTCATGAAAATAATACCTTTTTTTACTAGTGAATTTAATATCATCTTCGTTATTTTGATTACTTTTAACAATTGTAGATATTATAGGGTTTTCTTCAGATCTATAAGCATAACAATAGTAATTCAAACTTTTGTTGTACATATAAAATAAGTAACAAACATTAAACACTTACACTTCAATGTCTTTATTTACTAATCCATTTGTAGTTTGCCTATATAACATTAATTTTGTTAATATAAAAATGAATTAAGGTTTTATTGTTCCTACCTTTAAAATGTATAGTATTATAAACACTTACATTTCCATGTCTTTGTGAAAAAAATCATTTGATGATAATTGAATTTCTGGTGGTAATATTTCAGTTGACCTATTAAATATTAATCTTTATTGGTGCTATGTACTTCTGTTACTGTTGTAATATACTAATGTTGTATTTAAAGAAAATACAGTTAATGCTTACAGTAAAATATTATCAGTAGAATCCATTAAAATTTCATATCCCTCAAAATTAATTGAAGGTTCGACTGTATTAGGCTGGCCAAAAATAGGGACATCTCCAATTAAAGTAGCAATTTTTTCTTCTAATGGAGCCAAACAAACTACAATCTAATTCATCTGTTTTTCCATTTCCTCCCCCAGTTTTTCTTAATTTTTTTTTAGATCAACGCTCTTTGTTTTCGCATTACATTTCATGTCAGTCCAACACTAATTGTATAACAAATAAACTAATGTAACTAATGTAATACTTATAGTTAATTAATATTTATCAATACCTTTCTCCACTTATCTGCCGTTTTCTTTGCACCAATCATGGAGTTTAAATTTGAAGTTATTTGTTCCCAAAGTTGTTGAGCATTTTTGTGGGTAAATTGTGAGTTGAATTTACCTTTTTTTAATTGTACATTGTTCTCTAAGAATTCAACGAGAGCTTCCTTCTGTGCGTAAGTTACGGACTTGCCTTTTGTTTTTTTATCAGTCATAATGTGTGTCACTTAATGCCTAATGGCTAATGATCCAATACTAGTAGTTTACAACTAAAAGTATAATTTAGGTTTAAACTTGAAGACTACCTAGACTGCTATAACGCAAGGTAATAGGTGTATTGATATTTTATAGATTTTTGCTATAACCCATTAATATTTATTGTTTTTAATTTTTAATATATAAATTATAAACTTTAATATCATGATATAAGAAAAAATTTCAAATTTCATGGAAAAAAAAAATAACTTTTTTCGATAATCGGAAACAATGTGGAATTAATTTTATTCGATTCATTAAGATTCGATAAATGTTTGAGAATACGATTGATCGAAAATTTGAGATCGAATCAATTATTTCGATCGAAAGTTGACAATCGAATAAATATTTTCGACAACCAATTTCGATTGATT
>JANEHU010002702.1:0-13456 GCA_027563435.1 Nasonovia ribisnigri | reverse complement strand
TTAATTTTTCTACGTTTTGTACGTGCACTTCGAATCATTTTTAATAAAATATCTTTTACCTTTCGCTACTAATATGATTCTAATAATATTATAATAAATAGGTACCTATCTAAACTTGTGTTGATATTATAATATATTGTTGTAAAAAATAACTTACTGCAGCTTTGTAGGTATTCTTCAACTCGTAATAAAACAAAAACAAAACAACCGATCCAGCAGCGAACGTGAATTGTGAGTACCTAGTTTGTCACGTGCAGGTAGTATGGTGATGGAACACAAGTAAACAACTACTAGGTACGGCAAACGCTAACCTTAAAAACCGCCACAGCTGAAATATAAAAAATATATATTTACACCATGAAGACTAGAGATCTCTAGTCTTCATGATTTACACGGAGAAGCGCTAAATAAAAAATGTTATCGACGGGTTATTATCACACACGAGTACACGACGCACAAATGCACAATACGACAACGAAAGCAGGAAGACGCTTAGGCCCATTTCACACAGGCCGGTTTCGTCCGTGCGGATTTTATTCGTACGATTTTTCTCCGCACGGACGTTGTTTTCACACAAGACGGATTTTCCCCCGTGAATCGTTTACGTTTGGTTACATTTTATCTTTTTCAACTCAGTTGGATTTCAACATGAGTCGAGAACGCATCATTGCCATGTGGCTTTTGTACCGTCGTTTGCGATTACGTAGAAAACAACGTGTTCGTAAGTACTGGGTGCACCCAATTAATGAACGAAGAAATGTCATGGGCACATTTAACTCGCTATTTGAAGATTTACTTGCAGATGATAATAAATTTTTCAACTATTTCCGTATGTCTATTTCATCCTTTGACGAACTCCATAACCGGCTAAAATGTAGTATTCAGCGGCAGAATACTAAAATGAGGGACTGTATTCAACCTAAGGAAATGTTAGCTGTGACACTGAGGTAAGTCAAAAAGTTTTTTGTTACAACTCGTTTATTAAATTAAAAATAAAATAATAACTTTATACAATAAAAAAACATATTAGTAAGAAATAACAAAAGGTGAGTTTAAATATTTCCTGTTACAACTCATTTAAAAATAACTTAATAACTTTCCTGTGTAAAAACTATTTTATTAAGAAATAAAAATAATATTTTGAGCTTCTTGCTTAGGTCAAATTTTAAAACTTTAAAAATTTAAACGTAAAACATAGATTAAGTTTGGCTGTAATTGGTTGAAAAATCTATTTCACTATAACAGGAGGAACTTGACTGGGCGGGAGATATACTTTGAAATGGTCGATTTAGCGGTGTAATAGTATTTGAATTGGAGGGTTGACCATAGTTTGGGTAACACTGGGTGGCCGTTTGTGGAGATTGATAACTAACAGGCATCATGTAATGGTATGGTTGAGAGGTTGACGCATGCTGTTGAGGAAATGAAGGTAGAGAAACTCTTTGTTTTTCATCGTTGATTTGCGAAATGAGTCGTAAAACCCCCATTTGAAACTTCAAAACCTCGTTTTCGTTAAATTTGTCCAATGCTGGCAAAACTCCACGAAAGAAAGACAGATATCTGTTTGGATTAACATCATTTTCTAAAGCTTTCAGCATCTTCATTTCGATTTCATCAGGCTTACGCTTTTTTGAGCGAGAACCCAAATCTTGACCAGCACGTCTTGTGGGAGTGGCTTGAGTTGAAACTTCATCATCCAAAGTTTTCGACTGTTTGTTAATATCAGTATCAATATCAATATTCGAATTCAGAGTATCATTGTTGTCGTTTTCGAAGTTTTCAACTACATCTCGTTCTATATATAATTTTTTTAAAAACAACAGTTGATCATTGTAAACGTATTTTTTGTGTTTGAATGCACCAGAACCGGATTTTTTATTTTCATTTTCTTTTTTGCAAAACTTTGCAAAGGCATCCCGTACATTAGTCCATCTTCTAATTACTTCTTTACCTATATAATTATAGGAAAACATTTATTAAAAAGGGCGGGTAAGTGTATGTCGCTCTGCTGTACAGTAGGTTACAAGTGAGTCACTGTAATGGATTGTGTTAGATTTTTATCCAATGATATAATATCATTGAATAAGAAAAACGATTCTGAGCGAAGACGGTCAGTCAGTCTATAATATCTTACTAAGTCTAAATGTATTTGATGATATTATTGTGAATATTAATTTTAGTATTATAGGCATTAGTACCTATTTACTATAGCTGGTTAAATTCATTTTTCTCAAAAAAATTATATTTTAAAATGCCATTGCGTGTATATAAAATATAACAATATATTCTAAAAGTTTCATATACCAACAAATAATATTTTTAAATTATATCAAAATAACTAAAATCATTATTCTTGGTTTAAATATGAAATTTTGTCTAAATTTGAAATTAAAATGTCTGTAAAAAATAAATGCGTTGATATATTTTTTAGATTTTTTGGTTACAGTATGATTTATTTATGAGAATTTTTGTTTTAAATTTTCAACACTTAGTTATAAAAACTGAACATTTTATAATTTTTTAATTACAATGATTTATAATTTTCGAGATTTTGACAAATTTTGTCAAAATTCGAACTTTAAATGCTTATAAAAAAAAATCATGCCTATGTATTTTTAAAATTTTTCAACTGATGTTGTAACAATATATAAGAAAGCTTGTATTAAATTTTCAGACTTTTTGGCCCACCAAATAAAATTTTATTGACAATTATAAAAAAAAAAACTAAAAAAATTGAAAACTAAAAATGTCTGTAAACAGCTCAAAACAAATCAAAATATTTTCAAAATTGAATGGTGTATAGAAAATGAGAATATAAACATTTAGTGAAATTTTCATGCATCTACAGATTATTCGTTTTTGAATTACAACCAAATAAGAAAAACGCTACATGAGAAATCGAGTGAATTTCCTATGTTGTAAAATTATGAACTTAAAACACTCATAAAAATTTATTTTTAATTGCTTTTAGATATTTTATTTTTGATAAAAGTAGAAAAACTTACGTTAAATCTTGTGTTAAAATTTAAAACCTTAGATTTAAAAAGAAAAATTTTTATGAATTACTAACTCTAAATAATTTGCAAATTTTCGTCATTTTTACGTATTTTGTCAAAATTTCAACTTTAAATGCTTAAAAAAAAAAATTTTGACTACAGATTTTTAATATTTTTCATCTACCTTTGAAATAATATATTAGGAGTATTCTATTAAATTTTCAAGAATTTTTAACGAATAAATAAAATGTTATTGATTTTTTAAAAAAAAAAAACCAAAAAGATTGGAAATTTAAAATGTCTGTAAACAGCTCAAAATAAGTCAAAATATTTTGAAAACGGTATGGTATATAGAAACTGCTTATATAAACATTCAGTAAAAATTTCATGTATTTACCGTAATTTTTTTTAGACTTACACCAAAAACCAAAATCGATTTTATCGAAAATCAATGTTGCGTAAAAATTCCCGTTTTTTCCTTAATTTTCCATTTGTTTTTCACGGTACTTTTGAAAACTACTGGAAAATGTTTACTTTTAACCCCCCAAAGTACCAACAAGATTCACTTTCCTATCAGAAAAGGTACTATTGAAGAAAATCTAAGCACTTTTACTGCCCCAAAACGTGATGACAGACACAAAAAAAAATAAAAAAATAAAAAAAAAACACACATCATTGTAAAACCAATACATTCATCGCTTCGCTCAGAATCTAAAATAAGTGTTACGATTCAATTTTATTTTTTGTTCTACATAAGTTGATATTAATATAAATATAAACATTAGTTGAACGATATCCCGTAAATATATTTTATTAGCGTTTGAAGTTCGAATTTGTGTAAAACTCATCACAATTATATTATATTGTATTTATATTATTAATTTTGCATGTAATGCAGGTTAATTAAAATTTAATTATTTTCGTTTTTTAGATATCTTGCAAGTGGATGCACTTTCACAGATCTTCACTATACATATAGAATTGGTATTTCAACAGCAAGCATGATAGTAAAAGAAGTATGCAATGCTATTTGGTCGGTAATGAAATCGGAATTTCTACCCACACCTTCAAAAGAAAACTGGGAAACAATCGCATTGGATTTTGAAAGAAATGCTAATTTTCCCCATTGCATAGGAGCAGTAGATGGGAAGCACATTCGGATAATTTGCCCATCTGGCAGTGGGTCCATGTATTATAACTACAAGCAATATAATTCACTGGTATTGATGGCAATAGCTGATTCAAATTACCGGTTTGTATATGTTAATATTGGAAGTTATGGGAAAGATTGCGATTCTGCTATTTTTAAGCGAAGTGAGATATGGAAATCTATTACAATGGGAACGCACCAGCTTCCAGAACCGAAATGTCTGCCGGGTACTGATAGTCCTAATATGCCTTATTTCTTCGTTGGAGACGAAGCCTTCGCATTACACAAACATTTATTACGGCCGTTTGGAGGATCAAACCTCTCAATAGAAAAAAAAATATTCAACTATCGCTTAAGTAGAGCGAGGCGATATATTGAATGTGCATTTGGAATTTTAAGCAATAAGTGGCGAATTTTCCACCGACCAATAAACGTAGAACCAGATTTTGCAGTTGATATCGTCAAGGCTTGTGTTGTTCTGCATAATTTTGTGAGAGAGAGGGATGGAATATTGTTTGAAGATAGTACAACAATTACAGGGTTGGAGGATTTACAACCAGAATATTCATCTCGTGGAGGTTTATCAGCAAACAATATACGACAAACATTATGCGACTATTTTGTAAACGTTGGATCAGTCCCGTGGCAAATGTCGAAAGTGTAAATATTTTAAATGTTATAATATTTTAATATCATAAATATTTTAAATTTAAATTAAATTAAATATACTACTCAAAAATAAATAAATATACAAACTCACCAAATTCGTTTTTTTCATTATTTTGTAAGCTGTTGAAATTTGATTTTAGTTCAACACACACTTCTCCCCAAGCGTTTTTTGTTCCATTCCTATCCCTATACAGTTCTTGGGATTTATCCCATAAGATGGGTCTGCATTCCACAGCAGAGATTAAAATGTCTGTGTCAATATCCATGTTTTTTTATTAATTATTTCTAAAAAAATAGACAAGAAGTACCTTTGACAACAGACGGTAGACGACTAAAAACCGGCAAGTATGAATACGCGTGTCTATACTCTGTTCAAAATAAGACGATGACCCGGCGGCCGAGTTGTGCGCATGGGCGTGGCTTTTGTTTCTATAGTAGCACCAAACGCGACTCCGCCGACGGGAGCACCAATTAGTCTAGTATCGACTGTTGATGAGTTAAAATAATTTAAAATACATTATGCGTTTTGTTTGTATGCTCTGTCGCGGTCGCCAGGCGGTTTACGAACACTGTAATATAATATTTTAATGTATATTTTTTATCATATACTTAGACCATGATATTAAGTAAACATAATTGAAATATTAATTTGTTTATTAACAATAGGGTAATATAAATATAAAAAAAAATACGTATACGTAATTCATAAATTAAAACTATTTTTGTTTATATTATTTTTTAAACACAATATAATTGTATTTAATATATATATTATAAATCTCTAAAACGATCGTCAAAATAATTATCACAAATGTGTATACAAAATAAATTACATAATAAATTAAAACAATTTTTACAAATTATATACAATTAAAAATCGGAAGAATCGGAAGTCTCGCCTGTTATTGTGAGTACGCAGGGTTCCAAGTTGTCAATAATTTCGTCCATATTTCGGTCGACTTCGGTCATTTTCTCCTCCTCCTTTATCACGTGTTGAATGAAATTTTGCCAGTTTTCACTGGTAACACGTTCAATTGCAGTGTTTAAGAGAACTCTAACGTCATCAATTTTGAATGTCGTATTATTTTGTTTAACATAGGTTTTCACCATTGCCCATGCTAATTCAATTGGGTTTAGCTCACAGTGGTAAGGTGGTAATCTTAATACTGTGTGCCCGGCGTCTTTTGCCATGTTGTCGACAACATATGACGTATACTTAGATTTTATTTCTCTGACCTTTGTGAGCAATTGTGGTTTAAACATTGGCCTATCAATAACAACACCTTTTGATTTCAACCACAATAAAATGTCGTCCTTTTTTGATGAAGATGTCGGTATTTTTTCAGTCTTTACTGAATGGTATGGGGCGTTGTCCATCACAATGACCGAGTTTTGTTCGAGACGAGGAATTATTGACTGAAACCAATCATGAAAATGGTCACCATTCATTTCATCATGATAATCGCCACTATTTTTCTTCGACAGAAAACATAAAAGGCCACCTTCTAAAAAGCCTTTATGCGACCCAATGTGCAACACAATCAATCGTTTACCCGTACCTGTCGGGTTCGTCGCACCAGTTGTCAGACCTCTGTTGAACGCATCATGTTTTGACTGAATGGTTTTGTCGACCCATAATTTCTCAACACAATCACCTGCATTTACCCAGGTTTCGTCAAGGTAGTATACCGTGCGACCTTCTTCTCGGTATTTACGAATGTCGTAGATGTAGTTTTGACGCCAAACAAGCAAGTCTTCCCTCTCTGTTAAAACGCTGCATCTCTTCCTTTTAGTGAAGACGAAGTCTAATTTTTTTATAATTGTATACAACGTGGTACGTTTGTAATTGGGAAGCGCTGGATCGTCATTCACTGCTTCTAAAATTTTGTCGATCGTAGGTAATTCTTTTCTTAACCAAAAACTATGTACCTTTTGACGTAACGCATTTCGATCTAAATCGTCAATCTTTTCGAACAGGCACTTCTTACTGCGTTTCTTATTAGGAGATTTGACACTTCCGGTAGTCTTATATTCAGAAATGATTTTACGCACTGAATTCAAGCCAATGCCCAATGTTTTCGAAATTTCAGCCATCATTATCTTGTACTGCATATCTGGGTTTTTCATTGTTAAGTCCTTGTATAAATTGACAATCATCATTTTTTGACGACTCAGTATCACCTAAAATTAAAATAAAAAATATTTTAAAAAAAGTTCGGTAAGTGGATGTCGCTCTGCTGTACAGTAGGTTACAAGTGGGTCACTGTAATGGATTAAATGAATATACTATCATTGTATAAGAAAAACGATTCTGAGCGAAAACGGTCAGTCAGCCTATGATATTACCAAGTATATTGAATGATATTATTGTAAATAAAGTAGTTTATATATAACCTATTTACGTGGAACCTTGTTTTAAATTTTCAATCCTTAGCTATAAAGTTGAAAATTTTAGAAATTTTTAAATACAAAATAATTATTCAATTTTAAATTTGATAAATTTTGTCAAAATTCGATCTTTAAATGCTTATAAAAAAAATGTTGCCTATGTATTTTTATAATTTATGAATGGGAGTTAGAACAACTTATGTGGACCCTTCTATTAAATTTTCAAGTATTTTGTCCCAGCTAAATTTTTTTTATCAACATTTATAAAAAAAAAATCAAAGAAAATCGATTATTTCAAATGCCTATAAATAGATTAAAAATTAGTGAAATATTTTGAAAATAAAACTGTATAAAGAAAATGTAAATTTAAACAACTGGTAAAATTTTCAAGTTTCTACGACTTATACTTTTTGAATAATAACAAATATCAAAAATCGTTTGGGGCTAAACCGTTATTTAACGCGGTTTTGTAAAAATTTAACTTTCAAACACTCCTAAAAATTTTTTGTCTTAGTCCGGTAGAGTTTTTTTACAGATATTTAAAGAAAAACTTATGGAGAACCTTGTACCAAATTTTAAAAACTTAGTTCTAAAAGAAAAAAATTTTATGATTTTTCAACCACAAAATTACTTGCAAATTTTCGCAATTTTGACATACTTCGTATAAATTTGAACTTTAAGCACTTATAAAAAAAAATTGTGACTAACGATTTTGGATTTTTTTTTATCACTATGAGAACAACTTATAAGAAACCTTGTATTAAATTTTCAAAATTTTCTAGTCAACCAAAAAATTTTTATCGTTATTTAAAAAAAAATACTTAGAAAAATTGAAAATTTCAATTGTCTACTCACTTTTCCTGGTACATTTATTCTTTTTGGTGAAATAGTATCGTCCATATTCTCCATTTCAGGAACCTCATCTAAACGATCACTCATTGTAAATTGATTTACGTAAAATTTGTAAACAACGTAATAAAAAAAATAAAAAAATAGTATGGTAGTTATTACACAGAGACAAATATAAGCAAATACGGTGGTGTTACAACAGAGATCACAGCACAAATGCGTTGTATCAGTGAAATGTACAATGTAAGATAGTGCTGCCGACGCACATCCTGCAGGGGGATATCAAGCAGGTGTTCTTTTAGTTGTTCTTTTTGTCCTCTAAGGGACGCACATTCCAATAAAACCCACCAAATAATGCACAACGCACATACGCACATTCGCCAGCGCCGTATGCATGACGCACGCACGCACATCCACTTCACGCGGCGTGCACATCCCACCAGAGCCTCGGTCACGTGATCGATGCTCATGGGTGGAGTCTGACCGCCGGCCGACAAAAACTGGTCGCCGCCGGGTCATCGTCTTATTTTGAACAGAGTATAGTCACGTAGGCCACTGATAAGACGGCGACGGCACGGCTCCGTGATTTTCAGTCGTTGACACGGCTGTATCACGGCGACCGTACGGATAAAATTCGTCCACCGTCCCGTGTGAAAGCCACAATTAATTTTATTTGTTTACTGCCAAATTAAATCCGTACGATTAAAATCCGCACGGACGAAACCGTCCTGTGTGAAATGGGCCTTAGACGCGGGTCGCGTTTTAACTATTTAAACACACAAGGTGACACAGAAAAAAACAGCACGTAATAAGTATGTTAATTTATTGTTAACTGTGGTGATGTCTATCAGTCCAGTTTAACTTTTGTTTAAAGCGCTCCCCGCACGGACCGCTTCGATCGATCTATGATAAGCGCTTTGACGGGTATCGCACGAACACACGATCTCGGTTCCTGGAGTCCGTCTAGAACGTTCGATGACCAATACGCGCTGCTGTCACGCGGATTTTATACTATAAAATTGTTATATTGTTAACTTGTTATATTCTGTGATACTACACTCAACCGCAATAATTTCAAATAACAAATTTATTTATTACAACGGAAAACGACGCCACCTAGTGTACAATTTCCAAATTAGTTGGTAGCAACTATAGCAGCAGTTTCGTACTCAATACACGCAAATTGGATTAAATATCGCTATATATTAAGTGTTAAAATAATTAAAAATATAATGTATTTTAAATTGTATGGATGCTCTGATTAAATCATCGTCTTAAACAAATGATTACACGCATAATATATTTAGTCTAATTTTATTTAAATGTCCGTCACAATAGCATATTGTATTATCCTAGACAGTAGACAGTACACTCTAAATTATATGAGTGTATTATAATACTATAATCTAAGACTGTGACTGTGAGCTAATTGTAAAATCATAAAAGATTAATGATAATACATAATTAATACTATACATAACTGAAGCAAAATAAAAATGCTTTAAAGGAGCACACAACACAAAAAATAAGTTGTTTTTATTTGAAAGAATGTTCAATTCTAAGGATAATGGTATAGGTTTTACGTTTCTACTCACATTATTCAATAAGTTATGAGCAATTGAAAAAAGACGTGTGACGTCACTGGGCCGGAGTCATCGTAATCACCTATCTTATACGTGTAAAAGTTCCTCGCTTCACACAACGATTTATCAACCTAAACATTTTATTTTTGCAATTTAATTTACATGTAAATATGTGGTTTTATGTGTTTAAGACTATGCAAGTATCAGAATTGCAGTACGAGGTTTAGTTTTTTAAATATTAAAAATCTTAAAAGAGACATTTTGGTTAAACCGTACGTCGCGGCGGTCTAGGTTAGACCGTAGTCCGAACGCCGCGCGCTGCTCGCCATGACGTGCCGTTTAACCAAAATGACTGTTTTAAGATTTTTAATACTTTAAAAACTAAACGTCATATTGAAATTCTGATTCTTGCATCGTCTTAAACACATAAAACCACACATTTATACGTCAATTAAATTTTAAAAAGAAAATGTTTAGGTTGATAAATCGTTGTGTGAAGCAAGGAACTTTTACACGTATAAGATAGGCAATTACGATGACTCCGGCCCAGTGACGTCACGCGTCTATTCTACATATCTTAATATCTCTTAAAGTAATATTTTTTTTTACATCGTATCTTCACAAAATCATTTCATATAACCATAACTACAATAATTTAACATTTAAAAAAAATTTAAAGAATTTTTTTATTTGTGTATAGTTGTGTGCTCCTTTAATTAAAATATTTTGCCTTAAAAATATAACAACTGTGAAACGTTCGTATAATATCCAGAATTAAATGTTATAATAAGTTATTTGTTTATTGTTCAGGAAATATTTTTTTGAAGTTATAATCAAAATATTGTAAATTTAACAAACTCAAAACATACAAAGAATATTTGCAAAATAATATTATATTAAGTTAATAAATTTATGTTATTATAATATTCTTATGTAGTTTTAATTTAAATATTATAAAAAAAACCATAATGAGCACGTTAAAGTAATATTTTTGACTCAATATTATTTATTTAAACATTAAATAATGTTATAATAATATAACAATTGAAATATTCACAATTTAATCAAGTATTAAAGTTATAATAACGTTTATGTTACGAAATTGTTGTCTGGGTAGATAGCTACACTAGAAGTCTTTAAAGAATTTTATAAGAAGTCTATAGAAAAATAGATATATTATTACATACTATGGCAATATGCTATTGCCTATTTGTAATAATATTCATTACTCAGTAGAATTGATGTAGTAATTCAAATGAGAAATAATTATGATATACACAATGACTATGTATAAATTATACCATATTATACGTGCATGGTGCGTAAAACAGAGATTACGTGTTGTGTCTACCGGGTGTGTAACTACTAGCGCTATTAGTTCACTAAGTCGCCACTTCGACAAGCGATAAGGCGTCGTGCTCCAACCTATGTAAATAACCGTGCTTTGTTCTAAGAATTTGCAGGTATATACCGGAAGGTCTATAATAGGCAATAGCCATTTCTACTAATAATGTCATATTGGGACGTTTAGAGTATAAATTATAACACATAATTTATTATATCCATTGACACTAATAATAATAATAATAATAATATTATTATAAAATACTAAATAATGTCTGCGTGTACAACTACAGTATGCATTCAGCATTTCAGCCATAACATTGATCGAGTTTCACGCACTGTATGCATAATTTCCACTTTCTTACGTTAATGTAACATTGTTTATTGTTTTTTTTATTTAACTAAAAAATAATATAAATAGTGTATTTGGTTTTAAAAAATGGATAGCAATATTTGTAATATTAAAAAGCAAAAAATTAGATTATCCCGAAGAAAAAAACACAAAGGGCATGTAGTATTATCACTATGAAAATGGCAAGTACATCGTATAAAAAATACGGTAAGTTAAAATAAAACGTATTTTATGTTTTTGTTTGACTTAGAAATTGTCATTTACATGGTTTATCCTAGTGTTGTTATTTTATATTGTAGGAAAACTCTAATTCTTCAACTTTGCCGGATTACAGACCTGTTGGTAATAATAGTGGTATTGAAGATACTAACGTGATAGAAGACACCTCTTGTACTTCAACTAACATAAATGATGGTTCACCAATTGTTTATGATACACCATCTTTAAATTCTGAGTAATAAACAATCTTCAATATATTTATCATTAAATTAACAATAAAAATGTAATAAGGGAGATTTTTTTTTTACCTTTATTTACAGAGAACACATAGTTGACATCATTGATGGTAGACGAATAGAAGATATAAAATATATTTTTGAAACAATTTCTAAAATAAAACACGAACCATTTGGATGTAATTTTTCAAATTTATTTCTCATAAAAGAATTTCGATCAGGATTTTACAGCAAATTTATTTTTAAATGCAAAGTATGTAATAAACAAGACGTTGTGTCCTCAGAATGCCCAAAAAACTCTCTACCAATAAATTTAGCTATGGTAACATCTACTATAAATACTGGTCAAGGGTTTTCAGGCCTAGAACAATTTTCTGCAACATTAAATATGCCCTGTATGTCTAATCCTACATACCAAAAGCTTCATGAAGAAGTAGGAAAACAAGTTGAAGCTATTTCTTGGGAATCAACCGAAGAGGCCGCCAAAGAGGAAGCTCAACTTGCATACGACAAGGGAGATATAAGTAAAGACGGGATTCCTATGATCAGTGTTGTAGCTGATGGAGCTTGGTCTAAAAGATCGTATAAGTCTAACTATAACGCTTTTCTGGAGTAGTAAGTACATAATATCGATCTATATTTGTATACTTGTATTGAACTAAAATAAAATAGGTATTGAAATTATTATTTTCCGAGCGATTATCAACAATATATAATAATATTATATTATATTATATACTATAATACATTGTATTATATACTTTTTATAGTTCTTCTAGTATGTCTACATGTATGTATTATAAAAATTATTCAAACATTTGTTATTCTAATTCTAACAATAATTTATTAGAATAAGATTTTATCTAAATAATCATCTAAACAACATTTTATTCGAATAACGCCCATTCTCTGCTAGGTAGGTACCTGTCATTTTTAAAATTGTATGAAATGTTCGTTGTTTTGATAAATTGCATGACAAAATAAATCGTTGGGAGGGACAGTATTAAATTTATGTTAACATTTTTAAATGTCTATGGCAAAAAAGATGCGTTTACCTATATCCTTTTCTGATGATTCTATTGTTATTATTTTATTTTATTTTATATGTAAGAAAATGTAAATTAATTTACTGAATTATTTTAAATGTAGACATGTATAGTTGGTTATAGAACTAAAAAGGTGTTATTCATTGGAATCCGAAACAAATATTGTTCCACATGTCAAAAAGCAGAAACATTAAACAAATCAACTACTCCACATTTATGCTACAAAAATTGGACAGGGACTTCTACAGCAATAGAGTCAGATATTATTGTAGATGGGTTCAGTCAGAGCATAAAGACTCACAACTTAATTTATAGAAATTTGATAGGAGACGGTGACAGCAGCGTAATTAAAAAATTGAGAATGATAAAACCATACGGATCTGACCTTTTAGTAGAAAAAATTGAATGTACAAATCATATTTTGCGAAATTACTCGACTCGTCTTAGGGATTTTTCTACTAAAAGGAAAAGTACATCAGGGAATACTGTACCAGGCTTTGTAAGAACAAAACTAAAAGAAAATTTGTTGAGATTACGGTAGGTTAATAATGTTGATACCTATAAATAAACTAATACATAGAACATTCATAAAATAAAAATAATATTGAATATGTAAATTTTGTA
>JANEHU010002700.1:0-16410 GCA_027563435.1 Nasonovia ribisnigri | reverse complement strand
ATACAATATTCCCTCAGAATCATTATTCGTATAAAAATTTAATACCATTATATGTAACCAATTATACAAGCAAAGGGACATCCACTTTTTACTTATGACCCTACAAAGTATCAACTTTACTAGATTCACTTTCCTATCAGAATAGGACGAATAGGTAGGTACTGTTAAAGAAGATCTAAGCATTAAACACACTATATTGTAGAATCAATTCATTCATCGCTCCGCTCAGTATAAAAAATTATATCATGAAAACAGAATGTGAAAAAAAAAATTATTTACAGAGTTACGGTGAAATCCAAATACACCTGTGACGTCATTGCGTCGGACGTCTCCGCGCGGCACTGGCAGGCGGTCGCAGCAAATCGTATGATGAATACGTATAATAATATTGTCGTCGCCTGCCGATCGCTGATCGCCAATTAAATATATATTTTTGATTTCCATAAATAGGTCCTTAAATTATTTATAAATTATAAATATTACACTATTTCTAAATACATATAAATGAATAATGATACCCAAGACTTATTGTTGATCGAAAAATGCATTATTACAATATTGTGTTTCAATAACAAATTCGTCAATATTCACTTTCCCAAATCCTTATTTATTACATTTTATACTGAAAAATAATTATTTATACAGGACAGATTAAATGGATTGACCATGTTGTCGGTATACCGTAATATAAATTTAACTCCTGAAGAAGTCATTTATGAGTTGGGACAAAAACCCAGGAAAATAGAAATTGTTTTATAATGAAAATAAATATTAGTTAAACAACATATTATTTTGATTTATCAATGTATAATATATATATATATAATTTTTTATATGTAAACCCCCCCCCCCCCATTGAAAGTAGCTGTGTACGCCACTGGCTCTGCTATACAGTAGGTTAATAGGGGTCACTGTATAATGGAAGGTATTCATTTTGAATTCAATAAATAATAATTTGACTCTTTTTGAGCTATTTACGGACATTGTCAGTTTTCAATATTTTTAGTTTTTTTTCTCTATAAATACCAATAAAATTTTATTTGTTTGGAGAAAAAGCTTGAAAATTTAATACGAGACTCCTCATATATTTTTATAATAGCAATTGTAAAATATTAAAAATATATAGGCACAGTTCTTTTTTATAAGCATTTGAAGTTAGAATTTTGACAAAATTTATCAAAATATCGAAAATTATCAATCACTGTAATTAAAAAAATTATAAAATGTTTAGTTATTATAACTAAGAATTGAAAATTTAAAACAAAGATTCTTATAAATAGTTCAATAGTTCATACTATAACCAAAAAATCTAAAAAATACATAAACACAGTTTTTTTTACAGACATTTTAAATTCAAATTTGGACGAAATGTTTAATATTTATGTTTCTTTTTACCCAGACTGACATACCGTCTCCGCTCAGAATCGTTTTTCTTATACAATGATATTATATCATTGAATTCAAAATGAATACCTTCCATTATACAGTGACCCCTAGTAACCTACTGTACATCAGAGCGACATCCACTAACCCTCTTTTTTCTAATTAAAATTGATCCAAACATAATAAAAACATTTTAAATTAAAAAAGTATTACCTTTGTTATGTTATGCACTTGTAAGACGGAGACAACAAATGTCACTGTTACGTCCCCTGAATGGACTGGGCTAATAGACTAATATTTTTGTTGTTCCTACTTAATTTAAAAACATTTTGATTTTAAAATTTTAAATATCAATATTTTTACCCTTATACAAATTATTTTTTAAAATTTCCATACACAATGCTATTTAAAAAAATATTTATAATGCATAAATAATAATTAATAACAATACTTAACCGTATTGCAGGAAAAAAAAACCTGGGAAAAAACCTGCAGTAGATCCTAATGAAGTTTTTAATGTACTTAAAGATCACAAAAATTTAATTTTCAATTCCAACGGTGAATTAAAGAAAATATCTGATAATATATGGAAAGATTTATCGAACCTTCTTGGAAAAAAAATATCGTCCAACCATTTATACATTTCCGTGTATCAAAATCGTTACAGTCATCAATCCAATTTAAAAAAAAATACTTGGCCTAACTCATTTTCCCAAGCAAGCAGAGGAAGATTATAGTTCTGATGATTTATCTTCTGTTTATGATGATAATATTAACGAGTTTTCAATAACGATACCGTATGGTGTGTTTAGTAAAATAATGCCAGTAACAGTAAATTATAAAAACAATGGTAAGCAAAGAAAATATAATGTTCTTCAAAATGGATGGACTGATGTTATTAATGATGCATTTATCAGCGCACATGGACTACCATGTAATTTTATTTATAAAAGGGCTAAAGTATATGGTGATTCATTTAACTGTAACAAATTTATTACATTTTCAAAATGTAAAGATTGTGGGTCGAACTTAAATGGATGGAGTGATAAAGCACCACAATTAGAACAACCACTAATCATTCAAATACGGGCTAAAGATACTAGAGGTAGGGAAATGGAACATAATACTAAGCGTCCGTTGAAAGGCTTGAAGCGATCTGTCGTAGGAGCAGAACTTTTAACTGATATACCATCGAATTGGAAAAGAAAAAGTGTGTCTAATTTAAAGTTTGGCTGTGACTTACCACCAAATGTTTATAGCAATAATGTTCTTAGTAAGGCTAAGCAACAGCACAGTGACAACATATTGGGGATAACAGAAAAATGCCCTATAAAATCATTAATAGAGTTAAAACATAATTCAGTTCACTCTGGATCAATCCACGGTATAGGATATATGACCCCTTTCTCTTACACTACTGGACAAATCATCAATTAGTGATTTATAAAGATGCATCTAAATCATATTGTCGCATATGTATTGATGCTACTGGAAGTGTCGTAAAAAAAATCCAAAGAAGCTCGCTAAATTTAACATCATCAGATATATTTTTGTATATGGCTGTAATTCATACAGACTTTGGACAAATTCCTATCACTCAAATGTTATCGGAAAGACATGATACACTAACTATTTATTATTGGCTTGGACAATGGTTAAAGTCTGGAGTGAAAATACCAAATGAGGCAGTAGCTGACTACTCTAGAGCTCTTCTAGGCGCAATGGCTAAAGCATTTTCTAACAGTTCCAGTCTCCACTCTTATATTGACAAATGTTTTTTAGCTCTTCATGGTCATATTGAAGTGTTGCCTCCTTGTTTTTTACGTGTAGATGTTTCACACATGGTAAAAATATTTTGTCGAATTAAATGTTTTATTGGAATTAAAAACAAATATTTAAAAGAATTCTATGTTCGAGCATTAAGACTTCTTTTGACTTCTACTACGCTAATATCATTTAAAGAAATATTATGTGCAATATTTACTGTAGTTTTCAGTGAAACAGATGGTTGGATAGTAAATGATGAAGCTACCGAAACTCCTGCTGAAAAATGCAGAAATTATTTACTTTCATTGATGAAAGGGATTCCCAATGACACTTATGAAACAAATGATAGTGACGGAGGCGAAACTTATGATATTTTTATTGAAAACGATGGAAACCATGAGCGAGGAATTGTAAATTATATTAATAACATTGAAAAAGAATGTAAAGCGAATTCATTGGTTCAAGGAAATCGAATTTCAGCCTATTATATACCAGAATTAGGAAAATATATAGAAAGACTGTGTTACGATTTTCCACTTTGGACAGGAATAATGACAGTTATTTTTGATTCTCCTTTTTTAATTGCAACCTCAGCTCCAGTTGAAAGTAGTTTCAATGAGCTAAAAAATCAAATATTACGGTTCGATCGGCGTCCCATGTCAGTAGATCGATTCGTAGTAAAGCATATCAATAGTATTAACAGTGACACTAAAATATTTCGTAGTGATCAATTAAGAGATCAACAAAAAACTAAACCTTTATCAACAAGTTTATTTTCAAATATTTCTGACGATGAAAACTTTAACTACTCTAACAAAAACATCAACGAAACTGTATCGGGTGACAACGAGGGAAATTGTATAAGAGAAAATAATGGAGAGGAAGATAATTCAAAAACTATAATTTTAAATAAAGATAAAATTTTAACTGAAAGTGATGGCGAGGAAGAATTTTCAAAAACATTCATACATAATATCGAAGACGAAAATATGTTAGAAAGTGATGGCGAGGAAGAATTTTCAAAAACATTCATACATAATATCGAATACGAAAATATGTTAAAAAGTGATGGCGAGGAAGAATTTTCAAAAATATTAGTCCATAATGAAGATAATAGTATGAAGGAAAGTAATAACGACGAAGATGATTCAAAAGAATCTGAATCTGATAATGATTATTTTGAAAATTGGAAAGGAAAAGGTCAAGATGTACACGTAAATCTGTCTTTGAAATCTTCAACTAAAAAAAAAAGAAAAAGAAATACTAAGTATATGGATAATATACCAGAAATCGAAAAAATTCTAAGTGTACGAAATTTGCGATCAAACAAGACTACTCTTTTATTAAATGGCAACACAACACCAATACGCATGAATAAAAATAGATATATTGTAAATAACACTTGTTCATTTGATTCGGTTTCAACAGTTATAGCTATGGCATATTTGGATAATCCCTTTTATAAAAAATTTGTAGATAACAGTAAAAACCAATTTTTAGAATTTTGCAAAAAACTGGTTACAACAAGTACGTTAGCTATTATTCATAAAGAGCGATTAAAAATTTTAAAAACCATTTTTAAAGAAGACACAGGAATTACAGGTGTTAATATAATAGATTGTACTTGTAATGTACTATTTATAGTGACGAGTCTTTTAAAAGATGCTGCATCAGCTTATGAACACATAAAATGTAATAATACTAACTGTAAAAGTGGAATTAGAATTGTACCTTGTCCAACAATTATTGTAAGACTGAAGGAAGGATTTAAGACTCTAGAGACGAGTCTCCAAAAATATTTAAGCATTAAGATGAACATGTGCCTGGAGTGTAATGAAAATGCTACATCAACAATGAATTTATGTCAACACATATTCATCGAGACAGATGTATTTGCTGATGAAAGTCAATTTAAGCTTTTAGAATTTCCTACAAAGCTAAAAGTGTATGCAAAAACGTAAGTTAAAATATTCTTAAAACAAAATTATAGACTTTAATATATTAATTACTAGCTGACCTCGTGCACCTCGTTGCCCATTAAAAATACCTACTCTATATGTATTTTAGTGATTTTATTAATCTCTAAACCTTTTTTAACCTAAATTTGTTAAAAAATTAAAAAAGCAAAAAAGCATTTTTAATGGTTCTTTAATGGTTTATGCTTGCCATCTACATAAGTGCATTGTGATACACAATATTTTTCGTATAACCATCTGGTGCGTACACATATAAATCATTCGGGCTCCCGACGCGGGAGCAGGCAACATACAGCTGTCCATGGGAGAAGCATGGATTTACCAAATTTAGGCCACACACATTTGGAAACACGAATTGTAACGACGGATATTTGTTAAAAAATGTTTCGAAATGCTCGTATCGCCTGCCACCAACGTTGATAATGGTTCGGGTGGTGCATGCAAGGCTGGCAAATTTACCTTACCCCGAGCACAGCACATTCCTGGTGCTTCATTCTTAAACTTAAATGCTCTACAATAAATGCAGAGTACATCCATTATTCCGATGGCCACGCTTGAGTGTGTGCTGTAATTAATATCGGCATCATAGTGTAGTGCACAAAGGTTCAATTCGGTGGTTCGTCTGGATCGAGCACCCATTACTCGCATGGTCCCCAATCTTGCATCTCGGTGCTCATCTGTCTCGGATGAGCGGGCCCGGGACTTCCGTTCTCGGTTGGTCCTCAATCTGGTTTCTCTTTGCTCGGCAGTCTCCGATGAGCGGGCCCAGGACTGCCGTTCTCGGTTGGTCCTCAATCTGGCTTCTCTTTGCTCGTCAGTCTCCGATGAGCGGGCCCGGGACTGCCGTTCTCGGTTGGTCCTCAATCTGGCTTCTCTTTGCTCGTCAGTCTCCGATGAGCGGGCCCGGGACTGCCGTTCTCGGTTGGTCCTCAATCTGGCTTCTCTTTGCCCGTCTGTTTCCGCGGCTCGTGTTTCCCGCTTCTTGAGTGCTTGAACTGCGGGACTATTTATCGATCGTTTTAATAGTTGCAATTCTTATAATAGTTGCAATTGAATTCAGTTATATTGAAATAAATAATAATAATTATTATGAAATCTTGGTAACCTTAGTAACCATGGCAACCTTGGTAACCATGGTAATATGGACACACACACACACATACATTCATTTTTATATATATAGATTTATAATTATAACATGGGTGTAAAAGGAATGTGGCCTATAGGCTATAATAAACAAAAAGTTCTTATATATAATTATTTATTAGAAAAATACTAAAACTAGTCCGAAACATGTCAAAATACATAATATTATATTTATATTTATACCAATAATATGATTTATAAGTCTCACACTTAGAATATTTAGAAAATAAAATTAAGCCATTTCACAGTCATACGACTAACTTTTATATAAAATATATACAAATATACAAGCCTAAAATTATTGTGTTGATGTTTCAGTTATATACTTCATGGAGTGGTATCTTATGGATATGGTCATTACGTGTCCTACATAAGAAGGTTCAATGGTGTATGGGAAACACATAACGACCTACAAAAAAAAATTAAATCACATATCAACGCTGAAAAAACAAGGGTGAACCCGCATCTTCTAATATATATTCAGGAAGAATAGTATTTATAACAATTATTTTATATTACATTTCACATAAATAAAATAAAAAATGTATAAACAAGAAATAAAATATGATTATTTTTTGAAATTTGTTAATTTTCCTAATCATACTATAGTAACTAATTATACATTAAATGTTTGTTTCTATATAGATTATTTTTATTGAACAACAAATAAAAAACTAGAAACTTTTAATAAATAATAAATAAACTGTATATATTTTATTCCGTGAGTGACGTATTACCGACGACAACTAACTCATCCGTGAGGACATATTACGGCACAAGCATACAATGCTAATTTTACAGATAACAATTTCATATAAGATTACAGCGATATTATATATAAGTATATTACGGTGTTCACGCCATATCATTAAAATAAAAAAAAACACTTATGGTAAAGCTAAATTAAATTAGTTTAGTAAATAAAAGTTAGTAGTTTAATGAATAAAAACAAAAATTATTAATAACAAATATATTTCTTTACCTAAGTGAACCTAGAGTAACTAATAGAAAATGGGTTCATACAGCAATATAGTAATGTTATGAACTAATTGGATAGGTAGTGTTTTGATTGAACAATTTTAGTAAAACAAAAAATTATAACTATTCATGAAAAATAAATATGATTTTAACAACATGAATCTAGATAGGTTTTGCAATTAGCGACTTTAAATTTGCAATTATTTGCAATTAATTGGCGTTGATTTGGAGTCGATCGGCCAAAGTGGGGGGGCTGGCTAAAAAATTGAAAAATTCGTAAAAAATATAAAAAATGATTTGCAATTAGCGATACTCGATTTGCAATTATTTGCAATTAATTTGCAATTAATTGGCGTTGATTTGGAGTCGATCGGCCAAAGTGGGGGGGCTACGTGAAGTTGGCCCCCCCAATTTTGAATTTGAGTTTACTAAAAAATGAATGATTTGCAATTCGCGAGACTCGATTTGCAATTATTTGATGGTATTTTGAAGACGATCGGAAAAAGTGGGGGGGGCCAACTTCATTTACATGGCACGACGACAATTAATTAATACGCAGTCATCGACCATCGTTCATAGTTTCGTACGTCAACGTGTTTGTCCGCTGTAGTGATTGTTTATCCCGTTTTAAAAACAAAGACAAAATGCCAAAAACTAAATCTAATTTGGGTTCATCCATAACTCGATGGATTGAGCCTTATAATCGCGACAAAACTGTGTTTACCACTAGTGGATTAGTAATTTATTGTCAAGTTTGTGATCGGCAAGTGCGTTGTAACAAAAAATTTCAAATAACACAACATGTAACTACCGAGTTTCATTTGAAATGTTTGAAAAAAAGTTCTAACAATAGTAAACAAATGTTGATGGGAGATGAAATCAAACCAAAAACATCAAGTTTTAATGAAGATCTGTGTTTGAGCCTCATAGCAGCAAATATACCTTTAAGCTACAAAATCCAGTCTTCCACGATTTTTTACAAAATTATACAAAAAAAACACATTCCTGATGAAAGCACTCTACGAAAATCTTTCTTACATCCGTGTTATGTAAGTACAATTGAAAAAATTAGAGAAAAAATTGGAGACTCGTATATATATTTAGTCGTTGATGAAACTACAGATATCAACGGTTGTTATATTGCAAACCTTTTGGTTGGTGTGTTAAATGAACAAAGTCCTAGTAAACCATTTTTAATTGCATGCAAAAAATTAGATAAAACTAATCATTCGACAATTTCTCGCTTCGTAAATGACAGCCTGAGAATATTGTGGCCTCATGGTGGGAATGATGAAAAAGTATTACTTTTATGTTCCGATGCAGCACCATATATGATCAAAGCTGGTAAAACATTAAACGTATTTTTTCCTAATATGATACACATTTCATGTCTTGATCACATGATCCAGCGTCTAGCAGAAAAAGTTAGAGAAATGTACCCCAATGTAAATACTTTGGTTAGTAATTTAAAAAAAGTATTTCTTAAAGCACCTCAGAGAGTAGATGTATACAGAGAAATAATGCCCAGTGTGCCTTTGCCGCCAGAACTAGTGTTAACCAGATGAGAGACATGGATAAAAGCAGCTAATTTTTGTGCAGACCATTTTGATAATCTCAAAATAATTTTACAGAAATTAGAAGATAAAAATGTTGTTAGTATAAAAAAATGTATTAATATGCTAAGTTTGGAGTCTGTTAAAAATGACCTTACATTTATTCAATCTCATTTTTTTATACTAGTGAAAAGTATAAAAAATTTGGAACATTCTAGTTTAACTTTGTGTGATTCTATTAAATTAGTAAATAATGTTATTTTGGCGATGGAAAAAGTACCAGGACAACAGGGAAAAATAATTCAAGAAAAATTGTTATATTTAATTGAAAAAAATGTTAGTCATAACTTATGACTTTATGAGGTTGAATAGTTATATTGCAGCGCTATTGCGGTTAGGTTAGTATAAATTATAATATTATGTTTGCTCGTAGTCTAGCACTCTAGTCTACTGGTTTTTCCAATTGCCATCAACAGTCGGCTTATTATTGTCCCCCTCGACCACTACCACCACCACGTAATAATAAATCGTTATCGAATACTTAATATATCGGTAATTTTCGATTTCGGTGCTTATAATATTATTATAAACATTTTAGTCCCTATTTCTGATTTCACCAGCGACCAGCCATTACTCATGATATCTCTGACCGTTACGTGTTCGCCATTCGGTATTTGCGTCATTGAGTTTAGCTATAGTTTCAACTTATAATATATCAATCTGATATTATACTTATTATAATATCATATTCAGTACTCACGATTCATCGTTTTGTAGTTTATACTGTCAGTATACCTAATGTAAATTGTTATACAAGTTTTTTGCAACTACCTACCGTTTTCTGTAATGGGAAGAAAACCTACAAATCCGGTTACCAAATTATTTTTCACTTATAATATTGAAAAAAATGAATCCACGTGCAATGTCAAAGGATGTAGTCGACCTGTTATGAAAGGTCAGCATAGTCACAACCTAGAAACGCACATAAAAACAACTTATACTCAAGAATGGGAAATTTTAGCAAAAGCGAAACAAGATATTGAGAATGATAAAATTGTAAGTAAAAAAGAAAAACGTCAACTGGATGACACTGCGACATTTCCATCAAAGGTAAACCTAACTCAATTTTGTATTTGCCTATTTCTATTTTCATATTTTGTAATTGTTTCAAATACCCAATTAGGTTAGGTACCCATTACTTTGGTAATATTAAAATAATTTTAACACAAATTTTGGAAATTATTAAAATTTATTTTTTACCATATTCCAAAATACTGAAATACCTATATTGACTTAAATTGCTTATTCAGTAACTAAATATTAAATAACTTGCATACCAAATATAAGACCACTTTTCAAATACATAATAAGTACCTACCTACCTACCTATAATAAATTCATAAACAATTCCAAATGTGAAAGTAGAAACCTATTTGTAGTTTTGTACAATGTTAGATACATTTATTAAAATTAGTTCTAAAATACAAATTTTTTTGAAGAAACATGGACCATTGGACAAGGTCATAAGTGTAACTAAAAAAAATCTATTTGTGAAAATGGATCAAGAATGTTTGTTAAAAGCTTGTACTGAGATTGTGACAGTAAATGGCCGACCATTTACCATCTTCTATGATTCTGGTTTTCAGAAAATATTAAGGCCTCTGACTGAAGCTATCGGCGCAAGTATGAAACTAATTTTAAATTAAATTGGGTACCTATAGGTATCTGATCAATAGTTTTAAAATAATTTTTTATAAACATTTCAGACTTTACCATAAATCCTCACAACATAAAAAGTCACATATTGTCTGCTTCAAATGAGATAGTTTCACAGATAAAAACTGATGTAAAAAATCGGCTAATCAGCTTGAAAGTTGACTGTGTGGAGCGTCATCATCGTTCCATATTAGGGATAAATATTCAATACACGAAAGATGGAAAAATATGTTTGTCAACACTGGCCATGGTTGAAATGCATGAATAGCATAGGTACAGCAGTAAATTTAAAAAAGATGGTATACCTATTTAATACTTATTACTTATTAGCTACTACAAAATATAATAAAAAAAAAATACATAAATACATTTCTTATTAAAATATATTTTATTAATGCATTTTAATACCTGATGATTGTTATATTATTCTCTACTTTCTAGCTCCTTGAAACACTCGAAAAGTACAATATTAAAAAGGAACAATTGTACCCTATTACTTGTGATAATGCTACAAACATGATTAAGTTGGCTAGGATTATGAATGATGAAACAGATCAGGTTCAAGATTGTAATGTAATGCCAAGTGAAAATGTCAATAGCAGTGAACATGATGATAATGATGATGATTTATGGCAGTATGACAATGAAGGAACACCGCTTGCGACTGATGACATTGAAAATGAACTTTTCAATATCAGTGGTATGTAATTTTCTTAGAAAAATGTATAAATGCATTAATAAATTAATCATAATATATCTGATTAACATGCTCTATTATAAATATGTTAATATAATTGTTTTATAACTTGATTAATTGGTATAAATATTTTACAGATGAGGCTGAAGAAGGTGATACAGACATAAATGATTTGGAAGACAATGTTCTTAATGCCATAACTCCTGTAGCAATAACGTCATGTGTGAGATGTGCTGTACATACATTACAACTGTGCATTCATGATGGATTAAAGGTTGCTTCTATTACAAATTCCATACCTCGTGCTAGACAGGTAGGCGATAATAATGTTGAAAAAATCATTAAATAAAATAGTATATTTCAGCACATAAATATAAATCAATGTTCTACTTATGTTACTACAAAATAGGTAGTGAAAAAACTCAGAACACCTACATATTCAAGTTGGTTGATAAGAATGAATTTAAAACTAGCCATTATCGATAACGAAACTAGATGGAATTCAATATACAATATGTTATACAGATTACTTGATTTAAAAGTATTTTGTAAGGAACATGATGAAACCAATCCAGACTTAAAACTTACCGATAATGAGTGGATATCTATTCAAAGTATTGTAAGTTCAATTTTTAATTTATATGTTTAACAATAGCATATTGGGTTTATAATAACTGTTTATTTTTACTTTAACTATCAAGTATCATCCAATATTGTCAAAAAAAATGTTAAGGGAACAAAAGAATAAAAAAAATGTTTGAATACTGAATATTATTTTTTATAATTTGCTAGTTGCATTTTCTATTAATTAAAAAAAAATATTTTGACAACATGTTTTGCTTTCATAGACAAACAAAAATATACACTAAATAAAATAGATACAGTTATGTTTAATTTAACTAATACATATTTAAAATTTATTATATTTAAGGTTGATGCTTTATTACCAGTTAAAATAGCAACATTAGCATTACAAAAACAAGATATAACTCTAGGAGATTTGTATGGTATATGGTGGAAATGCACTAATGGATTGAGATCTAATGGTACCATACTGGCAAAACAAATATTAAAGTCTATGAAAGAACGTCAAGAGCTGTTACTAAAAACAATGTTTATTTATCAGGTATTTTCTTAAGAAATTCAACATTTTAAAATGTTCATATCTTGCTTCAAAATTAAAATATTGAATACAAACCTACTAGGTGCCCTAGATAATATTTTTAACTTTAAGTATGATAAGATAGGTAATAGCCAATAGGTCAATTCACATTTCCAAGGCTAGCCGGCTAGGCGAGTTAACTATTTTTTAACTTGTAAGTTAAGTTAATATCGAAAAATGAAAGTTAAGTTAAAAGTTACTTTTATATTTTTTTAACTTGCAAAATTTACAAGTCAATTAGAAAATAAAATCATTAAATCATTAAAGAATAATTTGTCAATCTATAAAAATGACTTGTGTCTTAACTATAACTCTGGTAATTAAGTTATTTTAATTAGGCAATAGCTAATATGTTTTACTCCTTCAAATAAAATGTATAAATCTATAAATTATCGGTTACTTAAGTTACAAATTAACAAATAAAGTTTTATAAGTTTTAATAAGAGGTTAATACTGTATATAACTCATCTTTAGGTAAAACGTAAAAATAATTTAAACTTTAAAGCAACAACCTTATTAATACTTTTCTATAGTCTATTCAAAATGAGATGATGACTCGGCGGCGACCCGTTTTGGTCAGCCGCCGGTCATACTCCCTCCACAAGCATCGATCACGTGACCGAAGCAACGGTAGGGATGTGTCCATAGAGTAAGATAGAGGCGGCGTTACCTATTGAAACTGTATTATCGGACAGATGCCAAATCAGCGGTCATCGACCTTAGCGGTAGTCCATTAATTATACTATAAACCGCTAGATGGCAGCGTTCGAATATCAAAAAATTATAACAATCCATAAATATTGTTATTTTAAATTTCTTTTAAAACCCATGATAAAAGTTATCCGAAGTTCGACCTAGCGTTTGAATTTTCGCATAATGCAATAATTTACAAAGTTAATACCTTACAACTTTTGTTTTTACATTTATCTTTTTTTTTTCAATTTATAATACCTTTGAAAAATGCCTAGCTGTTTTATTTGTGGCAGAAGTAAAACTGCTAAATCAAAATCTGAAAACATCAGTTTTCACAGGTAAGTTATGTTATGAAGCAATATTAGAATTTTATAATACCATTGCTTATAATGTGAACTATAAAATAATGTAATAAATAATTAATGTTAAAGATTTCCTTCGAAAGAATGTATTCGGCAGAAGTGGCATGGTTTTATCCTAAGTCATGATTTAGCAGTGGACAAAATCAATAAGAGTAGTCTTATTTGTTCTCTTCATTTTGAACCCGAGTCATTTATTGTACGGAATAAATTCAGACTTCTACAAAAACACGCTATACCAACTGTGGCTTCTACAGAATCAGAAAATTTAAGTCTATGTACCCCTACAGTTAAAGCAAGGATTGACATATAATTGATTTTTCTATATTTGTTATTAATTTAAGTATGTGCATTTATTTCTTAGGTGCCTAATATTAGTGATGTACCTGAAGGGTTTGCACCATTAGGTAATTTGGACCCAACTGTGGCTTGTACATCTTCAGAATTAGAAAATTTAAGTCTTTGTACGCCTACAGTTAGAGTAAGTAATAACTTATTCTATAACTTTTGTATAGTAATTTAGTATTCACCAATTATGATTTTTATAGAAAAAATTCAAATCTTCTTTTTTGGGTGCTTCTTATGTGTCTCCTAATGACACACCGAGGCGTTCATATCTTAAATATGGAATTCGTACTTTGTCATCTGAAGTGCAGATAAAAAACAAAAAAATAAAAGGTTTACGACAAATTGTCCGGCGCAAAAATAAAAAAATTGCTTCTCTGTCTGAAATTATTGGCAAACTGAAAAATAATAATCTTTTAACTGAAGAGGATACTGATATTCTTCTAGAATCATTTGGTAAACATACTGATTTAATTACTAAATGGTCAAATAAAAATTTGGGGAAAAAGGTGCTGAAAAAATGTAGTCCATCTATTAGGCAATTTGCACTATCTTTACATTTCTTTTCTCCTAAAGCTTACAATTATGTGAGAAATCAGTTTAATACAGTTTTACCACATCCTCGTACTTTAGAAAAGTGGTATTCAACCATAGATGCAGAACCCGGCTTTACTAAAGAAGCATTGAAATCGCTAAAATTAAAAGTAACAAACTCTAACAATCCAATTTATTGTAGTCTCATGCTAGACGAAATGGCCATTAGACAACATCTAGAGTTTAGTGGTTTAAAGTACTATGGTCGAGTTGATATTGGCAATGGCTTAGATAATGAAAACTTAGTTTTAGCTAAAGATTGCTTAGTATTTATGGTTGTTTCCATAAATGAAGGGTGGAAACTTCCTATTGGTTATTTTTTTACTTCTAATTTAAATAGCGCGCAAAAAGCTGAACTTACAAAACAAGCTTTATATGCTTTGAAAGCTACTGGTGTACATGTAGTTAGTCTAACTTTTGACGGTTGTTCAACAAATGTTACCATGGCACGGCTATTAGGTTGTAATATTGATGCGTCAAATTTGCAAACAGCTTTTACAATAGAATACGCTGATAAAGAAAAGGATGATATTCCTATTTTTATGGATCCTGCTCACATGATTAAGCTTGTAAGAAATGCTTTTGGCGAAAAACAAATATTGCAACACGGAAATAAATACATCAAATTTGATTTTGTTGAACGTTTATTTTTATTACAGGAAAAAGAAGGATGCCATCTCGCAAATAAATTGAGAAAACAGCATATTTGTTTTGTAAAACAAAAAATGAAAGTTAAATTGGCCACTCAATTATTAAGTAAATCTGTGGCTGATGCTTTAAAATTTTGTAAGAAAAATTTAAATATTCCAGAATTTGAAGAAGTAGATGCTACAGTAGAATTTATTGAAATATTCAATTCTGTATTTGATATTTTAAATTCACGTTCTTACAACGCCATTAATGAAAAAAAAGCACTTTGCAAAGAAAACTTTAATTTTATAGCTAATTTTACTAAAATGTTTACAAACTATATAAAAAATTTAAAAATTAAAGAAAAAAATGAATTTGTACTAGTCATGGAATCTAGTAGGAAAACTGGATTCATTGGATTATTAGTTTGTTTAAATTCGTTAATACATTTATACCATAAATTTATATCTACAGATAAGTTAAATCACATTAAATTATACAAAATCAGCCAAGACCACTTGGAATTGTTTTTTGGAAGTGTTAGAGCCCAAGGGGGGTATAATAACAACCCCACTGCACGACAATTTCAATCGGCTTATAAAAAATTGGTTGTCCGAGTAAATGATGTAGAAACTTTTAATAATGGAAATTGTATTCCCTTGGAACACATTGACATATTACATTACTCCAGTTCTGACCCTATTAAAGTAATAAATATGAATAGTAGTAGTTGCAATTCAAAGTTATATTTAATTTTATCAGATCACAATGAATTTGAAAACAGTGGAGTGTTTGAATTATACATAAATGACCATGACTATATTTGTCAACCAAAAGATAATTGTTTTAGTCCTTTTACTAAAGAAGTAATAATATATATTGCAGGGTTTGTCGTCTTTAAATTAACATCAGTTCTTCACTGTGAGACGTGTATCAAATCATTAAGTGCTGTAAATAAAGATTTATTTTTGAATTCACTGATTACTATGAAGAATAAGGGAGGTAATCAAGGTGGTCTAATGTATCCTAGCGATGATGTTCTTCAAATATGCTTTCAAACAGAAAAGCTTTTGAAAATGTATGATTATCAAAATAGATCTATCAACCCAATACAAATTCAATCCAAGATTCTTGACTATGTTTTACACCATCGATACATATTTAAGACTTTACAGTTTCATAGCGCGGAAAGTAATAGCCCATTATCAGAACACGTCACACTCCTAATTAAATCAATCTCTCAAACTTATATGAAGCTTAAAGTAAATCATTGCTTAAAAAAATATAATGAAAAACCATCCTTAAGAACATGGTACAATAAGTTGACACTTTTCAGGGGCCAGTAAACCAGTAAAATTCTAAATTAATAAAATTATTTTAGTGTAGCAGCTTTTGATTTATAATTTGTACT
>JANEHU010002699.1:0-131197 GCA_027563435.1 Nasonovia ribisnigri | reverse complement strand
AGGTAATCAAAGTTGAAATTTTGACAAAATACGTAAAAATGACGAAAATGTGCAATTTATTTTGAGTTAGAAATTCATAAAAATTTTTCTTTTAAAATCTAAGATTTGAAAATGTAATACAAGATTCCTCATAAGTTTGCCTAATTTTATCAATAAAAAAAAGTTTATAAGCAAGTCATAATACATTTTTATGAGCATTTTAAGTTTACATTTTTACAAGATTAGATATTCCTCGATTTCTCATGTAGCGATTTTCTTATTTTGTTGCAATTCAAAAACAAATAACTGTAGATGCATGAAAATTTCACTGAATGTTTATATAAACTATTTCTATACACCATCTAATTTTTAATATATTTTGACTGTTTTTCAGCTTTTTACGGACGATTTCAGTTTTCAAATTTTTTAGTTTTTCTATTAATATCAATTACATTTTATTTGTTGGGCCAAAAATAATGAAAATTTAATACAAGGCTCTGATATTATTACAATAGCAATTTAAAAATATTAAAAATACATAGGCACACATTTTTTTTATAATCATTTAAAGTTCGAATTTTGACAAAATTCATCAAAATCTCGAAAATTATCAATCATTGTAATTAAACAATTATAAAATGTTCAGTTTTCTTAACTAATGATTGAAAATTTAAAATAAAGATTCTAATAAATAGTACATACTGTATTCAAAAAATCTAAAAAATATTTAAACACAGTTATTTTTTATAGACATTTTAAGTTCAAATTTGGACGAAATTACATATTAAAATCAATTTTAACGAGTAAAAGTATATATTATAATATTTTTATAGCATCACTGATAATTTTAGGTTAATAATTAAATAATATGAATAATATTAATTCAACTTAGCAGCTACCTACCGTATAATAACAATATCAATATAATTTAAAATATCCTAGACTGACATACCGTCTCCGCTCAGAATCGTTTTTCGTATACAATGATATTATATCATTGAATTCAAATTTAATACCATCCATTATAGTACAGTGATCTACTTGTAGCCTACTGTACAGCGGAGCGACATCCACTTGACCCCCTTTTTTTTTTTTTAAAGTAGTTTATAAAACAGTTCAATCTTAACGCAAGAAAGGTTAGCTACATCTTTTGAATTTCCTTCAGTAAAGTACCAACATGCTATAAATTGAGCAAAAATAACACGGTATTTTGTAGATAAACTAAATATTATCTAGAAATCAATTGATTTATGTCTTAGATATGTATAATTATATTATTCTTTGTACAGGCTGATACTTTTACAAATATACATGTTGCAGTATGAACTAAATATTATACTAAATAATATTATGCTTGGGTAGTTAGGTAAACATTGTTAAATTTGGTTTCCCCTGACGCTTTTGAGTATACTGACCAACAATTAATTTTCCCACCAGAAAAGTCACTGAAGTTGAAAATAAGACTAAACAATACTTTTACTATTATTAATAATATAGGTAATTGACAACACATAATATAACTGATTCTTTTAAATAAATAAATTGGCTTTTTTTCCTACATTCGTATTGAGTTGATAATACAGTGGCGTACGCGGGGAGCTAATTGGGTGAAGCCTCCCACCTCCATTGACCATATTTATTTTTATTTTTTTCTGATATTATGGTGATTCAATGTGCATTAGAGGAACTGCAGATATAAGCATTATATGTATATATAACTATAAAGCATCTACTTTATTATTCAAGTGATATTTTTGAGTGATTATTTATTATTCATAAGTCGCCTCCCCATTGAAAAATCCTATGTACGCCACTAGGTATCTATATCCAGTAGGTATATCAAATACTTTGTGACGGAGTATTATACACCAAAATTAAGATCAATTTACCAAAATATGCGATGATTTTACTTAAAAATAGTTAAATTGTATCATAAGACAATTGAAGTAGACCTTTTCCCTTTAAAATTGATCTAAAATCTAGACGATCGCATGAATACATTTTAACACAATAGCGTTGAGATATAAAGAAATATTTTAAATTTGAATTTATTTGTTGGTAAAAAAATAAGTGGATGATGAGAATTAATTTCAATGAGATAGATAACCTCTCAAATTGTTTAGATAATAATATAGTTTTTTTTTTTTTATATAACAAACTTATTTGAAATTAAAAATGGCAGATCATTCAAAATTAAGACCTTCCGAGACTTCGAGTTGAGTTCTGATTGCGTTCTAACCCTCATTGTTCATTATATTATCTTTATTATAATATCTATAATCATTCCATACTTCGACAGTTGGACCACAATTTTATAGATTATACTTTTAACCTTAAATGTTAATTTAGAATAATTAGATAATTATCAGGGCAATCAGTTTTCAATTAAAATATCATTTTCATATTATACGATGATTGCAGGTGTTATTAAATTAACACTATATACCAATACCTATATCTATAATCTATCTAACCATAATATATGATCATTAATCTCTATAATTGATATGATTACGCGTGAATGTGCTTTGTGTACCTGCACAAGCTGGCCAGCATGATTCTTATTTTGGGTGTTATATTACTAAACTACCGTAATACCTATATTAATTTGCCGCACGAAAGTTCGTTTTATTATTGTCATAAGATTATTATATTAGTTTTGATGACCTTACTGATCCAGTAAGGATCAATTAATATTTAGGTGGTTTCAAATTTAAAAAAAAATTGTTATATCTATAGCGTTAATAATGTTATTGTAATTTATAATTGCACTTATAATGCTATCTTTTTTAAACCTAATATATTGAAGGAAACATTTTAATTTTTTTTAGAGATTGTTCATCGTTTTAATTATAAGCGTATATGTATAATGTGTATTATAGCAGGTTTATAAACTTCTGCTCATTAATACCTACGATAAAAAAAAAAAAACATTTATGCAAACGATTCGTATAGTCTCATATACACCTCTATAATGTAATACTTAGACTATATTATTATAATTCCTATAACTAATATGTTTATTTTAATATAAACGCATACTTTTTCGTCTTATTGTAATTGTGTTGATTAGTGCTTACAGGCTACTATGATCTTTCTTACTCTCACCTTCGTCTCTGACAAATATGCTCTATGCGGACAATCGGTCCTCGTCATAATTTTATACACGAACAATATTGGTCCCCGGCACGGAAATAGTTAATATATATATTTTATACATAAAATTATTATTTGGATTATATCATGAGAACGTTTTATGCTAAACAAATATTTTGTATGTATTGTTGTAAATATAACAGAAATACAACTAAAACATAAAAACAATTCAATAAATTTTGATTTAAACATGAAACTCTATTTTCGAGTTATAATAAATATGAATTATGAATGACCTTAATACTTTAATCTATATAATTTTATAAACTATCACCTCCGAGTGACATTGGTAACAATAATGATTAGAGAACGTAAGGAACAGGCACGTACAAAGAAATAAATATTCCGTGAAAATATATAAACCAAAACCAATATTATTGACAAACTAAAAGTTATAAATAATAATATTATATAAGTAAAAATGTTTTTATACCACGGTTTTTTGGGGGGGGGGGATTGTAAACCCCCAAACCCCCTCAATACGGGTCTGGTTAAGACACATTATGAGGTGGGGATAAAATTAATGAATCAGTAAGGGCAGTAAGGAAAATTACTATCACTACAGATAAGAGATACAGGTAAAAATGAATTTGCGAAAAAGAAGATTTAAGAACTTTAAGAGTAAGAAACTGCAGAAAAATAATTCTAGAAAGAGTCAGGTGGCGTTGTAAATAATGTCGGAAAAAACTCTTATAGGATACCTATGGAGAGTATAATATAATAGTCATGATGCCAATGAAGAAGAACACCTCATTAAGGTCTATTCTCTGTGCTCCGGACCTATAGCCGTGTCATTTTTCAGCACGTCCGAGTAAAAGAGTAGGTACATAGAAATGGAACAAATTAAGTCAAGTTATTACTATATTAGAATAGTATTTAAAGTATTGTAGTATAATAATACTTATTGCTGGTTAAACATTGGGGGTAAATAATTAATTCTTATAAAAAGGGTCAAACGGAATCTAAATGAATTTTTTTACTAACAAGGCTATCATATTTATACATATATAGGTAGGCAGTTATAATAATTAATAGGTTATATATATATTTGTGTCAGCCGTCAGGTTAGATTAGAATATATTGTGGTATGAAATGTATGTTTTTAGTTTTGTATTAGTAATGAGTATAATAATATGTTAGCTAGGCTTTGAAGCTTTCCGACTAGTGATTACCTATATATATACACATATATATAAATATAACGTTCATTGTACAAATGGTAATATTTTCCAAATAACTACAGAAGACTTGTATATTTTTACCATAAGTTATATTATAGGTTATATACTTTAGACAAAAATAAGAAAATAAATTAATTTTTGAGACCACTTAAAGTTTTCTACGACCACAAAACTTTAAATAACGAATTATTTTTACTCTTTTCTTACTCATTATTTATAATAAACCGTGCTCAAGTTTTTTATTTTAAATGCTATGCATGGATAACTGATATTGCCTATTATAAACCATAGTTTCAACCAACGTAACAATACGTCGATAAGAGTAGATGATACCTCTATATAAACATCCGTGATAATCAGAATATCTTCAAACAGTCTGAAATCAACATTTTCCTGGATATTATAAAACGACATAGGTACTTCATAGGATTCTTGCACTTGGTACACTCGAGACTCTAGGCCTAACTGATATAGTATATTAGGTACATCTGTACCTAATATACTACCTATACTGTCCACACATAACCTATATAATTCTGAATAATAAACGACTGAAAACTATAAAATTGTGGGGATTGGGGAGTAGGGAGTTATTAAAATTGAAATATAAGAAAATTTTCAGGAAATGTGAAACAATAAAACTTTTAAACTTCATTAAGAAGTCCAGATGTCAATAAAAATAACAAAAATGAATAAAACTCGTAGACATTTTTTTAAAAGAACGCGCTAAATCGTCTTGCAGCAATAACAGTATATAACAGTAAACTATACACGCAGACACAAATACACAGTAGTAAAGTACACACACGCGTAATATTGCTCGTAAAGGTGACTCGCCTTTTGGTAAAATACTCGTTTTTGGTCGATTCGCTAACCGTGCAGATGCTGCTGTCGACGTCCTGCTTAGCATCCTGCTGCTGCTGTTGCTGTTGCTTGGACCGCCTGCGCAGGAATAATTTTTTTATGAGCATTGTGATGGGCGAGTGGAGCTTCGTCTCTCGAATATCCCAAAGAAATAACGCGTTATGTGTGTACCGCACGGCGTGTGTACATCGGACGGACGTGACAGACGCGAACTATATAAAATATTACTGGCAGGTATTATTCGGGCTCCTCTGCGGCGGGTAAACGCTCAAACGCCGCAACATAACTGCCAAATTATTAACGACAGACAATTATCGGCATAAAAAACTCTAGGCGACGTCACATTGTACACATTACGCGCGCGTGTTAATAAACACGTATTTATATATATATATAATGCCATCATGTATACACAACAAATTTACAATGCACATAAACAATATATATATACACACATATGAATGTGTATGTGTGTGTGTGTGTATATGGTTAGGTTACATATACCGAACGAGAGAATTCTCAAAGGCAAACAAATGACGACAATGGAACACGTGATCAGTCCAGACGCGTTTGTATGTAATGCAATTACCGGTGATGTATCTATATATGCGAAATACATATAGGTAAAACCGTCCTTTGCATAAATACAAATTATATATAGTTATACACTTATATACCTGTCCTAAATATACGTATAATTGCAGTGTATACTATTATATACATATTTATACACCATCGTACATTTATACTTAGATACTTATGTAGGAACCAATATATTCAGACGTATAACGTAAAGCTTTATAGTTTATTTATATATTATATTATGGTGATTGGAGGTGACATGTAAGGACTGCGAGACACTTTCCACTACTTGGGTATATTACAATTTATAGTTTAACGCGCATGGTTCGACGAAAGTCTATAATATAATGTGTCGTAATTATTATATCACTACACACACGCCATTAATAATATATATGTATAGTATTGTATACACTAGAACACGTATTATTGCTGTTGCAGTAATAATGTGCTATTCGTGGTTATTACTTATTAGGTATTTTATTCATCTTGATTCTTGACCGACCTAGTCCCCACTTTTATATTATGCGCAGTCTACCGGCTTTACTCGCGCTATAGAATAAAAACAAAGCCAAGCTACTATATTAGATTAAATAAGTAATAACTACCTATACGGCTATACATATATAATATTACTATTATTATACATACATAGCTGTGCCACGTGACAATTAAACAAATATTAGTATTGGTTGGGGTACGAAAATGGCACATACCAATACTTGAAACATTTATTAAAATAATTACGTAAAGGCTACATAATAAAAAAAAATGCGGTCTGGTGTGGCACAGTGATTGGCTTCAGTCACAAACGTGTTCTGAAGGCAAGCATCAGGTGGTGTCACTAGTTCCCGTATGGGTGACCACCCCGATTTTAGTGACAAATCCTCGCCACATAATGTTCTAACTAACCGTACCCTCCCCAACAGTTAGATATCTACAAAAATAACCTTCAGTCTAATGACCATAGGTGTTGAAGCAGTAACTCAATAAAAAATTTAAAAAAATTGTTTTGCGTGAATATATATTAGGTGTCACTCTTAATTAAGAGAAATAATTCTATACGTATATTATTAAACTGTGGTCTGTGATACATATATGTTATAAATTATTATAATATGGTGATTACTGATTACAAATATACAACTGTCAGCTGATATTATAAGTATAACTTTAGTTCACTATAATACAGTACGTGTATTAATAGGCACATAAAAGCAATTAAAATACTTTTGTTATTTATTTATATTATCAAAGAAATACCTATACTTATACATTATAAGTTATAACTATAATATACAATTATGTTATTGGTAATTAATTAGTTTATTTAACTACCCAATGAATAAATAACAATGGAAAATTGTTTATGCCTTTATGGAAAATTAATTTAATTATTTACTAGGTATTAATAAAAATACAAAATAGTAACATTTTAATTGTTTTATACGATAATGTATATCAGTTTATAAACGTTGTAAATTATATAGAATATACTGAATATAGATATATTTATATAATAAGAAATTCGAAAAGTTGTTAGTCAGAACTATTGAAGTTATACATTTTTTTTAAAGTAATATTATTCATAACTGTTAAACTGTATACCTATTAACTAAATATAAAATAATAGATCACCACAAAACAATATAACAGTTATTCTCTTTCTAAGATATTAGTTTTATTTTATTATAATTTAATTGTACACACTTTTTTTATTATTTTTATTAATTAATATTTTGTTGTATTGGGAACAGAAAAGACTTAGCTAGAATGCATTATAAGTTTGGCCGTGGATAAATAACATTTTAGACTTTTGTAGGAAATGCCAGGAACCTTCATACAAATTACAATTTTGATACATAGTTACGTCATACGTAATACGTTCATAGAATAATGAAAGAATTTTTAAAGTTTTCTAGAATTTCTGGGAGGGCACTGATAGCTATAGTATACATTTGGAATTTATTGTATACATTTATAAAGCGAGAAACTATTGCCGCATATTGGTTAATACTTAATTGGTTATAGGTAAGTGCCAAGTATGTACAAGTTTTAATGGTATACACTATAGACTATAATACATAAATTATAGCAAGTACCTATAATAATATATTATACAAAATATACAGCAACGTATGTATCTGTACTAGTGTAGTACAAAACTACAATATAAAACTGATGATTTATGGCTTATAATTAGCAAAGTACAAAACAATGAAATTAAAAATGTGCTCAAGAACATAATATGTTTAACATTAAAAAATATAACTTTGCTGATTTTTTAGAACTATAACTTTCACAGTATGGTGAAATGTTTAAATTTAAAATGTATGTAAAAAATAAAAATGCTCATACATAATAAGATGTAAGACAACTAATATTATAATATAGGTAACCATAAGTCCATAACATACGTACTCTATTCTTATAACAATTTATACGGACAGTTTACGTATATACAAATTAATAAATAATATCTATATATGATTTTAAAATTTTAGTCTTTTTCTTTTATTTTGTACTGGTAAATTTATTGTAATTGTAAACAAGAAAATGGTGATAAATAGATTAAAATATAAATAATAAACAAATTTATTGCGTTATTTATATCAGAAGCAATATGATTGAATCAATAAAGCTAAGAGTTATGACACAGATTATAATATTATGTAATAAAAAGGTATTGTCTATTATAAAAAATTAATTAATTAAAGTTCAAGGTTACATATTATGCATATATCTATACGATTATGATGTACAATATCTAAGCTTTAAAATTAGATCAATCGAATAGTAACAATAAATAAATATAATATAATATACTAGATTTATTATTTAGATAGGTAGATATACAATTTTATCACATTCAATTTAATTTAAACTAAAAAATCGGTAAAACCTGATAAGAAACGTGGACATAATATATTGTAAATATCCAATATTGTATACCTGTATAATACGATTAATTATTATATTGCACGGTTAAATACGTATATGTAAATACAAGGTGCATACACCTAGACGTATTATTTTTAAGGGGATTTCATTATACCGTGATGTTCTGTCTTTGTCTAACACACGCGCGACATAGGATTTTTAACGTGTGCTTTGCCAAACATACCAATTGATCAAATGAAGCGATAATAATTCTAAAAACAGATTTTAATTTGTCGTCAAGTCTACATTTTTGATTTTTTGATTTTCACTTCTCAAAAAATTGAAATATGAACTTTTTTATTACTCTTTTTTAGGATAACTTTTTTTAGAACTTCGAGGAATAAAAACAAAAATGTGGGATAGCCGATTTAATGTTGACTTAACGACAGATGTAAATCTGTTTTCAGAATTAGATCAATTTGTATAGGTTTGGCAAAGAATACGTCCAAAATCGTATGTCACTCGCGTGTTAGACAAAGACAGATCATCACGGTATAGAATCTCCTTAAGAGGATGTCAGCGTGGTGTTTGTTATCTCTCTCTGACCCACGCGCAACATAGCAAATTTTACGTTCACAATAATGATTAAAACCATATAAATTTATCGAATTAGAGTGAAATGACCTCTTATAAAATTTAAAGGTAAGATTATTATCTAAGGCATCTCATTGGCATTTTTTATACAATAATAATATACAATGTATATTAATTGTAAAGCGACTTATGAGTTTTTTAAGATATACAAACAATTTACAATTTTAAAATACTCATAACTCGCTTTAAAATTAAAATATAAAAAAACGCCTATGAAAATGCCCTAGATAATAAACTTACCTTTAAATTTAATAATTTCACTCTCATTCGATAAGTTTATATGGTTATTCATTATTGTGAACGTAAAATTTGCCATGTTGCGCTTGGATCAGAGAGAGATAACAAATACTACGCTGACATCGTCTTAAGTAACAATTGTTTTTAATTTTATTATTATTATTGTTGAGACATATTTATTAAAGTAAGTCCTTTCATTATTGAATTTATACCAGATACCTATGAACTACAATATTGTGCTAAAATGTCAAGTTAAAAAAGTTCTCGTGTAGATCGAATATTTTTTATGTACACAAAATACTTCAATAACTAAAAGGGAAATATTTTTCATATGTATAGGTATATAATTATTGAGTTAATTATTACCACATTATTAATTTTGTTAAAAAAAAACAATAAATAACAAATCAGTGATTTTTTTCTGGGATTTTTTTACCATTTATTATTCGTGTCATAAATTGTATCCATACATAGTAATATTCTATTTTTAGGATATAAGTAAAATAATTCTTATGAATTATTTATATTTAATTAAATTTAATGTGTCCGTATTATATTGGGGATATTTTTTCAACTATCTGCATATTATACAGTTCCCTTTATACGATATACCTATTAAGAAAAATTATGAGAATGAAGAACTTATTATTTTAAAGAATAACTATTGTTACATAAAATGTTCAAAAAATCTAATTAGGGGTATAGCAATTATAGCAAGTGCCATAAAGTGGAGGTTTCAATAAAATGTAATGTAAAGGTATATTATAACCTATGGGGGATATAACTACTATATTCAGCCATTCATCTCTTCATCATATCTTATACTACTGTAGAATAAAAAAATGTAACATGATATTTTATAAGACTAAAAAATTAATTAAATTGTATTTATATATAATATCTAAGGCATTGAAGGGAGGGGGTGAACACTTAATCCCATCCCCGTTGCCCGGCCAATGGGTACTTATAGTATAGCACCGTAGGGGTACTTAAAACATTTAAGTACTAACTCATTCTACTAAAAAACGCATTATTACGAAACTAATACATGCATCCATCTTCACTAAGAGTTTAGAAAACGAGTATAAACAATACCAAAAAAGAAAAGAAAAAGCAAGTAGAAGTAGTCTCCCCTCCTCTCACATTGTATATTTGTATGTCCCTAAATACAACACTGCATGTAATGCAGACGCCAGACAAGCAGTTCATATACACACATATACACAAATGTATAAATGTATAAGATATTACAAAGTTAAAAGAATTAAATAAAAAAAACAAATAAGTAGGTGTTGTTGTAGGATTCAAATTAGTATTTTACAAATTCACATAAAAAAACAATATCTAAATTATACAGTGTACCTTATTACTTTTCATAGCTTAATTCTACATACGGTTTATAATATTATGTATACCTAATAATATTTATAGTCTTATTTCTAAAACTAATTATTGTAAACGATATTTGAATTAGATGTACTGCCACAACGACATATAGACATATAGTAAGCGCATATCATTAAATAAAACCAACGAATTTATGTAGGAATGGGGTTGTGGTTTATAGTTATTTTTTATGTATACAAATTAAAATTTTATGTTATATCTGATAGTTTAATAGCAATTGGCAGACAAATGTTTTCACAAATTATCAGTATTATAATATACATTATACAATTTTACTTTACCAGGAAAATTATCTGTTTGTGATTTGAAATAAAATTCGCGGGCCCGTGTACATGCTTGTAGCCAGGCACATAACTATTATAATAATACAACATCATATACGGTCAGGTAGGCCATAAACTGACAACTTATAAGACAGGGTATATAGGAGACAGGAGTTATCTATATATGAAAGTGAAAACATACCTTTGAGTGAGTTTTTCACCGGATTTTGATATCCCGCCGAATCGGTCCATTTCTATGTAGGCGGTTAAATTCGGGGCACTTCCGGCCCGCATGGTATCCATCGCTGTCACTCGCACTGCTATGTATAATATTATTATAATATGTTACTGCGCTGCACAACGGATTTCCAAAGCAAAACACTTGCAGTCGAAGAGCGCACTAAGCACGAAACACTCTCGGAGTCAAACATATATAATATTATTTAGAAAACGAGACGGCGACGATCTTCTATTGACGTTAGAACACGCGGTGGCGGACGACAGGACGAGAACTATAATATATATCGTAATAACTATACTGACTACGCATAAACGTATATACCACGCGCACCTTCTTCTGCACTCTCGGTAGCTGCAGGTGTACGCGAATTTCTACCTGTCGTGTAATGATAATATTGTTGTAGTAGTACGCGAACACGTTCACATAATTTAATAGACATACGAACGCACTGGCAAACACACTGGGCCACCTTCACGAGAGCTGAAACCGGTATTGCCGACGTGCGTGGCCAACCCGCGCGCACAAAGACCTTGATGACTAATCTTTGCTCTCCGCACGGTCACTGTATAATGTATATAGGTACACCGCAGGAATACAACACCTCCCCGCCCGTGCACTATCCTCACCGGTCTGTATCGCGACGTCGTCCTTTTACCACTCGAAGCAGGTACCTATATAACATAAAAGATCTTCTCGGTATCGGGTTCCTCACCTTTCCACCACCGCCGTCACATAACCACCTCCACCGACACCACTACGCGACAGGTCACAACCGGCACTGCCTATAGTCGGTAATCGTGGTATTCCGTATAATATTATTATAACAATAAATGTTCCCGTGCGGCAGTCGCTATTGTACGCGCTACGGTCTGCGGTGTGCGCTGCTCGGCGCGTACCTCGGTCGACACGATTATAATAATATAGTATTATTTATTACTGCTGGGCAGACGCCATGAAACGGTGCCGCCGACGCCGACCAGAGACTTGACACGGAAAAACGATTGTCTGGCGGTGCACTTTACGTGTCGTAAACGCGCGTACATGCGTCCAACGCGGAGCGCCGACTGTCGCGTACTTAGCAGTTGACCGTGATAATAATATTCGGAGTGCGCGCGGCGGCGGCAGGGACGAGACGCGAAGGTTCTCAGGTTCGCCACCGTGTCTACACGGGGGTGAGGGTCCGCGCCGTTCCGGCCGGCCGGTCGATCGCGTGGCGCCACGCCGCGCCGCCCCGTCGCGCGACACCCTCACGCCGACTGCGGTGACGTCACGTCTGGGCGGGCGACCCGCGCACGAGGGGTCGCGGCGGGGTAAGTGTGGTTAGGCGTAGAGGAACGGCGGGCGCGGGGTAAAAGTTTTTAGGGGTCGCACCACGCCACTACGTGATCGGCTCTGCGGTCCAACGGTTTCCCCTTCTGCCGTATTATTATAGCGCTGCAGCAGGTGAGACGAAACGAGGCCCCGACAAACATTTCGCGCCCTCCGCCGCGTTCATCTATGTATGTACCTATAATATGTGCCTATGCATCATTACAGAGTACCTATATGTACGGTGTGATAAAACCATTACGTCCATTTTCGTGTCGTTTATTTTTTATAACTCACGTTACTGTAATAATATTTTGTTGTATACGAACGACTCAACCTATAATAACGCAACATAATATTTCGAACCCCATGAAATACTGAACTTGATTGATTATAATTTATAACGATACGACTAACCTAACCTATATCGAGCTACATAAACGATATTAGCTGTATATAGAGATGTAGGTACTCATGTACAGTCACTTTTCGGATAATATTATACCGAAAATGTATAAATAAATACATAATAATATGCTGGATAGTGAATGGATACCGCAGTCGATCAGACTCTACGATAGGTTTATAAGTTATGGCGAGTATACGTCTAAAATTGAACGATAAAAAAAGTATTAAACTATATATACCTCAATACCTGTATAGTATACCTGACATATATTAAATCAATCATAATTTAAGCCTTAAATAAAACTAGTTGCAAAATTAATTGCAAGATTACGTGCATTTAAAGTATATTTATATTAATAACCTACCCATACATAATATTCTTGACGTAACAAAAATTGTGTATAATAAAGATTTAAGGTTCAACACAGTAATGTTTTTTTTCAAGTTAATCAGCTTTTCTATAGCCACTGCACTAGGCCTATAATAATAATAATAGTTGTACAACCTATATACCATCTGCAGAAGATTATACAAACGGTGTTGTGGCTGTGGAGGGTCAGATCTCACATGACCTTTTTTTTTGAAAAGAATAAAATATGCTATTAAATAAACATTTTTTGCTGGTACTTTAAAATATAATACCTACTTATAATTAGGTATTGTTATTCTATTCATAAAAATATAGTTTTTTCATTATACCTAATGGCCTAATACACGTATATGATACGTGACGTATCTCATGTTATAATACTTAGCGGAAATGTGCGAATTTGATATAGTAGCTATAGGTACTTACAATAATTGTAACTTAAGCTGGATTCAAACTATATGATAATGATAACAGCGATAATTACAATAGTGACAGTTAATATTATGACAAGTTTATATACGTGCGAGGACAATCCGAAAATATGATAGTTGCAGTCTCAATTTCATTAATGCATATTAAATATGGATCTATAATCTATATAGGCATATAGATTACTTACGCTTATTATTTATTATAATATTTCATAGTCAATTTTAGTGTATTAGTATTTATTATATTAACCATATAGATATAGGTACGTAATCGTAATTTATATTCATATAACTGCAGTAGTCTTTATATAACTGCGTAAACGTTAAAACAAAGCCCATTTAGGCCTTTCAATTTGTGGTAGTTTCAGACTCACCAAAACTTATTCTATCTTACACTAATTAGTATTGACCTTTGTTCAATTCTGAGCTGAGCTATGATTCTATGAATGTATATTGGTTTTACAATCATACATGTGTGTGCGTTATTTATGTGTCTGACGTCACCTTTAGTTGCAGTAAAAATACTTTGAACTTTAAACTTGAGGGTGGCAACTAGTATTTTGAGGGTTAAACTCTCAGTTCTTTACAAAATAATAAGGAAAACAGAAGAACATATAAAAAATTTAGGATAAACGTGAATTTTGACACAAAATTAATTTTTATCGATGTAATTCAAGAATGAAGAATTGTAATCTGTAGAGACATTTTCAGAAATATTTTGTAATTTTTAAAATATTTTAGATATTTTTTTGCTACATATGGACATTTGTAATTGTAGATTTTTTCCATTAATTTATATGATAATAGTATAATACTCATTAAAATGTCAACTAAAATATTAGACAAAATTGGATATTTCGTACTGTCAGTACCAGTGGGTCGACATTTTTCAATTTTAAGGGTTTGGTGTCCCTAAATTTGTATTTTTTCTCTATTTTTCAGAGTGTTGCTATCTAAGTAAGAAAAGCTAAGATGAGATAATTTATTAGCAAAAAAACAGAATTATATTATTAAATGTATTGTTTATGAAATAAATTTATTTTGATGAAGCAGGTTGATAGTTATAGTTGATAACAATAAATCCATAAAACGAAAAGTAGCCTTTTAAATAAACTTGTTGACAACAATACCGTTGTATAGGTAATGGAAGACTACCTGCACTAAAATAATTATGTAAAAAGGGGGTTTTCACAAAAAAATATTTATATAAAAAAAAATAACTAGTTTTGTCGTGATTGAACTATATGTAATATTTTTAATATATTTCAATATTTAATTAATGAACTAGGTATATACATACACCAACATCTCTAGTTCATACAAAGATTTTAAAAAAATACAAAGCGAACATTTGAGTTGAATTTTACAATTAACATCCTGTAAAATATTGACTACATCTACTTATATAAATATTATTGTATGTGTATAATATAATTACATAATAACCTTCGCAACGTAACTACTAACCTTGTAATTTATTTAACCAATTTTACGTACCTACCCTTTATTGCTAAAAGTTTTCGATGTCTCAAAGTTTACTATACTGGAGGTCATATTATAATATTTTCGAACATGGCAACATCGCCATATTATATACCCGCCAAAATCATAATATGAAACCAAGAACGTTTTTCATAATATGAAATATATATTATTATATTAAAGAATTTAAATGAATAATCACATTTTATCATATAAATCTCTTAATAAAAATAATAATGTTAAAAAATTATGTAGAATTATATTTGAATAATTGCATAAATTACGGTTTGCGGTAGACGCCTACAAAACATAAAAGGTAGGTATGTATCTATAAGACAGATTTATTACAACTTATTAGTTATTATATGTACTTATTATTATTAACCTATTATATAGAATGCTGAGTTATTATTTAAATCATTGAACACTGTTCTCCAAACATTTATTAGTACCTACCTGGCTACCTATCTATTTCAGATTATGAAATAAAAAAGATAAAGGTTATTTGAGATATAGTGCCTACCACTTTAAAATCAAACGGATCGTGGTTAATTAAAAAAAGGGGGGACAATTAAATAATTTAATGTGTTAGTTATTATTAGAATTATATACTCAATATACAAAATGAAAATGTCTAAAAATGGTTCACTATTAAAGGGACTTGTAGATCCAGTAGAGGAAACATAAAAAATAATGATAAGCATTATAATATATTAATATTATGTATTCTATGAGCATAATAAGTTTGTATGCTTTATAGTTTATATACCTACTTACACATTTTTTATATTAATATACATTCAAATTAAATTATAATGATATTTGTGTGTATATTTTTTAGTGATGTAATAGCAACTGATTATGACATATTAAGAAAGTATATTTCTACCTACTAATCTTTTTTTTTACGTTTATTTTAACGCTATTTCCACAAGCTCTGTGTACAATCAAATTATGGCTAGTGATACATTATTCGGTACTGATTTTTTAAAATACGACGGAATAAATTGTTAGATTTATTGTAGTAATATGATATTATACTAAGAATTGTATCATGTCAGTATAGTTTAGCTAAACAATAGACACGAACACATAATATTTATATAAATATATAATATAAAATCAAAAAGCATATCTGATATTTCTTATGTAAATACATAGTTTTTGACCAATTGGCACCACATTTGGCACACATATGTTTTGGACTCCCGGACGGGTCGTAGGCTACTTTTCATGTCAGAATTCACAGCTGAATTTCGTTTGGGGCCTCGAAAAACGAATATTTTTTTTGTTCATATTGAGGGTTGCCATGGGCATTGGCGCAAATCAAATTGGGGCTATGCTGATCAGCAACCTGAGTTTAAATGCTAGCACCCCAAATCTCGTGAGTCGCGACTATCTCAAATAATAATTAAAAACCTTGGAAACATACTACGGTACCAAACTCCCGTTGGGAGATCTTCAAGTGGAGGTCCGCACAGCAGGTCAGTGAGTGAGTACTATGTTCGCATGACCTGGGGCAAGATTTATACCCATTCATAACAATCGAAATAAGTGCAGAAGGGTCTGTTGATCTAATATAGTGAAAAAATCTACCTTGACATTGTAAACGAAAATATTTTTGGCCGTGACAATGAAAAACTATAATACAAATACCTACACTATAGATATAGTCTATATAATAAACTAGGTATTATATTTTATTTTTTTAAATATTATATACCTATAGATAGGTACAATGTTTATATTATACTTCATAGCTGTCTGCCGAGGCCGCCAGAGACCATGAACTAAGATTATCTTGGTTCATGTCAGAGACCAGAGAGCAACGATCTACTTATTTACAATCTACGTACTACCTACCTAGATATAACCACTGTGGTTGTTTATTTCATGCGTATTACCATTAGTTTTATAAAATTATACGGTTAATAATATTATGGTAATTAGTAATATTTAGTGTATGGTTCGGTTGTACACTGATATTGTACGATTATTGTACTGCACGTTTACAAATTATGAACCGAATTTATTGGCGGGGGTTACTGCTTGATAGCAGCACAGAACAATACAATATGGTAGCTTGGTAGCAGTATGATTAGTAGTTGTAGGTATAACACTTATATTTTGTAAAATGTTTTTGACGAACGGTACACGTCGCACGATCTAGTGTTCTGCAAGTATTCGTAAGCAACAATGATTACATGACCCAGAAAGTTGAGATAGGAAACGTCGAAACGATAGGAAATATTTTGATAGGAAACGAGAACGTGCAATGTGCCGATGTCACGTTGGAAAGTAAATTACACGTTTGAACACTAAAGATCTCACTCACTTGTGGAACTCGTCGTCCAAGCTCAAATTTTTTTAATGCATTTCGTTATTAATTTTTTTGATTTATTATTTTTTTAAATTGCTTATTTCAGTAAATAGGTATTATTAACTATTGTTTATTTCGTATATCACTGTAAAACGTATTAACTAAGGAAATGTAAGAATAAGTGCTTTTTATAAATGTATAAATACCGATCTATACCTTTTTAAATAAATACAACTACATTTCAAATAGATTTGTGTATTTTTATAGATTATTTTATAAGACAGAAATTGGTTTATTCTTCATTATGGCACTTTCAAAACCGGCCGAATTTTTACAAGGATTAGTATTGACCTATTTGGAACGATTGAATTCAAGACCTATTCGCACAAAGTCAATTACCAGGTATTATTTTTCATTAGAAAATATAGGTAGTATTTTCATTATTTTTAAAAATTAACTTTTTAGTTGTATTATTGCGTCACTTGGAAATATAACTTTACAAAACATTGCTGGAGCTAAGATGATTGACCAGGATAGTGTTGTGGCTTTTGGATTATTTGGGTAATCATAATTCAGATTATTATGTACATTTTAAGTGTTATTTATTATAAAAATTAACTTAGACATTTTTATTCTTTTTTCGCAGTCTCTTATTTGGTGGGCCAGTACCACATTTTTTCTACGAGACATTAGAAAGCACTTTTCCAGAAAATTCATCAAAAATGGTGTTTTTAAAATTTGGTATTGAACGTTTATTATTTACACCATTTTATCAGTTTCTTTCATTATATGTATTGTCAAGATTTGAGGTATGAAGTTAATAGTTTGCTCAATAGCTATTGAATACAATACTATAATAAAAATGAATTATTATAGGGAAAATCACATGAAGACACAATGAAGCAAATATATGCAATTTACTGGCCTATATTAAAAGCAAATTGGCAGATTGTCTCATTGATACAGTTTTGTAACCTTAAATTTGTACCTCCAATGGTAAATAGTTTAAGTTATTTAATATTTTATTTGACTAATTAAAATTTTTGTTTTAGTTACGAGTGTTGTTCCATAACATGGTTGGCTTCTTTTGGGCCATGTTTATAACATACAAAAAACGCACGGATGATTTCAAACGAGCCAATATTGTTAAATAACCAATGATGAAATTTAAGAAATCATTATAAAATTGATATACTTAAATATTTTCATCATTAATTTATTGACTAGTTTTAATTATAAATTAATTTTTATGATTTAATATTATATATATATAATTATAGTTTTATTAAACACAATCTCGGGAAATGCTCAAATAGGTGGGTGTTAAGTAAGATAAGACATTAGAGATCAATATGGCTTCTGTATTTAGTTTTGTATTACATAATAATATTTTTGTACTTATAGAATAAAGTAATTTAAAAATGTCTAATAAACGTTAATTTTTGAAAGAAAGTCACTGTGCGTTGTGTAAATGTGTAATATTATGTAAAACAAGAATATAGTTGTTAATACAACTTTCCAATTTAGGAAGTGGTAATAAGAAGCATAATTTAATATTTTCGTCATGTAAATAGAATATTGAAGCATTTTGTTAGGTAAGTAATAATAAATTAAATACACTGTGCTTATAATAATATTATACAATCAATTACTATTAATCTAATATGAAGTATTACGAACAATACGAACTCCAAACCATCAGCACGACTTAGAGAAGAATGACAAAATTGAAAATATCCAGAACATCTCTTTGAAAACATTGTCGTTAATCGTTATCTGCTATTTATATTATTGATAATGTTATATTCTGTGATAACGACTACTATAGTGTTGATAAGAAAATAAATATTGTTTGATAATATTAAAAATTGAAATTGTGTAAGTGCACGACTTACAAGTCAACGCTCGGTTTCGGTTCGGAAGACTGAAATCCTGCTTTAGACTGAAGCCCCGAGTATTAATAATAATTATAAAAATCGATTTTTAAATAATACCATCTTTAGTATGAGGTAGTCGGGTTTAGGTTATAATTTACAGTAATTTATCAACAATGTCGAGTATTGTGTGATTACCTATGTATTGTTAAGTAAATATCAAGTCAAGTCAACAAAATGATTTTGTTAATAAAGTCAATAGTTTTCACATTGCTTATAGCTAAATCGTTAAGTTCATCGTCAGAGGATGGTGTTAAATATGCTAATAAATGTGAAGGTTTGTGAATTCAGTTAAATGTTTTATTTTTTGTACTTTTTTGTTAATGAATTTTAATTATTTAAATTAAATTGCGTGTTTTGTTTTAGTCTGTAAAGTATTAGCGGAAGAATTAGAAGATCGTTTACTGGAGACCGGTAAGACGAGTGAATATCTGGAGATCGGTTATTCGATCGATCTGCCAAAAAAGAAAAAAGAGTACAAAAAATCGTAAGTTGCAAAATATCATAAATACATTTTAATTGGTTTCTATAAAATATATTATTCATATGTCATCAAGGGAACTGCGTTTAGTTGAATCACTGGATGGCCTTTGTGAAAGAATACTTAAGTATAATATTCACAAAGAAAGAACCGATAGTACACGATTTGCTAAAGGAATGAGCCAAACTTTTCAAACATTACACGGCCTTGTGTAAGTTAACCATTATTATTATAAATACTGTGCACTATGTATTAAGTTGTAATTTGTAAATACATTTTTCTGCTAATAGGAATAAAGGTGTAAAAGTTGAGCTTGGAATACCATATGAACTTTGGGACAAACCTTCAGTCGAAATTACAAATATGAAAACTCAGGTAGATAATCATTTAAAATGATAAATGACAAATGTGTAAAATAATGACGTATTTTTTATTTTAAGTGTGAAGATTTATTGGAAACCTACGAATCAGATATAGAGCAGTGGTATTTCAATGATCAAGCTGAGAGCTTAAGAAGTTATTTATGCAAAGACCGTGCATTAAAGGATTCTGATCAAACATGCTTAGATGAAGCATCTCAATCTAAAGGAGATACGAGACAGATAAATCAAGAATTGTAAAAAATTGATACGTGTTTTGAAGTTTGTATTTAAAGTTAATATTTCATAAACATTATCACTGAAAATATGTATAGAACTTTAAATGCATTAACAACATATGACGTCTAAAATTATTTATTTATAATATTGAATTAAGTAAATATGGTACTAATCAGGTACTTTTTATCTTATTTCAGTCTGTAAGTTATTTGAATTCACTTAAACGTAGAACAATATATTATGTAATATTTTATTTTTATGAGTATATAATAAATTGATATGTCCAAATCTCATTGTAAACTATAACTACTATCATAAAAATTAAATGTATTTTGATAATTTTGATTAATGTATCATATTTTATTATTGATTAACAGCTCTTACTGAGCATAAAAACCATTTGTTTTAAATATATATTTGTTTGTAATTTTTGTGCCATAAAAATGAAATGTTTGCTATATATGTAATAAAATTAAAACACATTTTACTACACAACTATAAGTAATAATTTTTTTTTTATATATTTTTTTAGTAATACATTTTATTTAAACCATAGCGAATAATGAGTAGAAATATTTTTTCAACATTATATTTTATTTATAATAACAAGGTTATACTTAGAAGAAGTCATTTTTTTTAAAAACAACAATACTTTTGTGAAATTAATGAACCAATAGCTGGATTAATCTGGGTTTAATTGTCTGATCACCCATATCGACTATTAATGTGTGCTTGTGCTATCACTATCCGATTTTAATAATAACAATTATACATTCATATATCTACTATTAAATCATTGTAAGGTTTATTTTATTTTAAATAATATGTTTTTTCAGTTTCTTCATTTTAATATTAGAATAATTTTTTTTTCTCATAATAATATAGGTACAGAAATAATTGATGGTTTTTTAAATTAACGTGGAGGCCACATTAAAATCTACCACAGGCTGCGCCTTGCGGGTTGGACAACCCTGCTCAAAATAGTCAAATAATTACCGTAATTTCCTATTGAGGCACAAATTCACAATATATTGTTCATAATTGTTCAACATTCCCTCTAATTTCAAATTTCAAAATTAATTTTAGTATTGTACCATATTGATGGTTGATGATCAACAGAATTGGGCATTCAGTTGATGTGACCACTGACCAAACATCGTTATCTGCTGCTGTAGTTTGACTTGAGCAATGCAGATCACAGATGGTAGAACAAATTAGACGCCAGGTGGCACTTTCATATTTATCTTTCGTCAATAAATGGTAAATGCGAAAATATTTATTGAACTGGTAGTTTCATTTATGTGATATAAGATATTATAAAATTTCATATTCACATGAATGTAACTTCTGGTATCATTCAATGTCGGAAAGTGAAATATATATAATATTGTTATTAAGAACTGAACGGTTTTCTTAAATAAATTACAAATATACATAATATAAAACAATGTTAAGTATTTATGATTTAAATTAACATTTTATTAAATGTTCAGTATACATAAAATTCACGTCAATATTCTAAAAACCACTGTATAAACTATTAAAACATTTTTTAAATAGAGAAAAAATAGTTACAATAACACAATTAATTATTTAACAAATGTACCCTAATATATTAATGTATTTCATCATTAGAATAAGTTGATAAATAATTCAAACATTTTCAACTTCACATTAGACTTTGGAACAGATTTAAAACTTAATTCAATAAGATTTTAAAATAAATACAAATATTTGTTCTGTTGGCATGTGGGCATGTCATGAAATATGAATGAAATACAACAATATTAACAGTGTACTTAAAATATTATCTATAAATAATATTATCATACAGCTTTTATCAAAATTAAATTTGAACAACAGTTACGCAGTGATGGTATATGTCCGGTATGTTGTGTGTATGATTTTGAATCAAGTATGCTGTAAATTCTATTTGACAATGATATAAATTGTATTAAAACAAAATACATTTCCCGAAAATTGGCTTAATGCCTACACTAAATAATTTAGTGATGATAAAGTTTCAGAAAACATAATTTTTAAGACCTAAAACTTACTAATAAAATCTCAACAAATGTGGGATTTTAAACATTATTGACTAGAAATGGGTAAAAATAGATTAGTTATAATCTAAAATAAATTTCACAACCGTAAATAGCGTAATTAAAAGTTATTTAACATTGTTTCTAAAAGCATAAATAAATTATTATGTGTAAAGAGTTGTATTTTATTTTCAATACTCTTCTAACTAATATATTATTTTTAAATCTATTAAAATTATATAACTACATCCATTCAAAATTTGAACAAAATGGTTGATCATTTAATTTTTTTATTTGGTCGAAGTTTGATGTGTTCTATTGGACTTTTATAAATACTGTTTTGGTGGCGGGTAAAGAATGATTGACTAGTTTCCGCGCATAACTATTGACAAAAATGATATATTAATATATGGTACTTAAATATGCACTTAATACTAAAGAACTACAAATATGATATGCTTACTGTAAAAATTTACTGTAACCAAGCAGCAGGTGCCCATAATGGCTCTGTTTTTAATTTATGGTCAGCTTCTAATAATTGCTCCAGAGCCAACTTGAAATCATCATTTACTATAATTTCATCAAACCAATGATCATAAAGAAATTCTATTCGTTTTGAACTCCTTAGTATCTCATTGAACTCATCATCCTAAAAATGACTTCATATAGTATGTTACATTTTTTTTTTTCAATGCACACTCACTGTAAAACCTCTAGAATTTGTTTCATCAAATGTAGACATTGCAAATGCTGCATTTCTAGTTGATTTTAATATGTCAAATACGGGTGGCTTAATATATATAATGTAAGGTTTTATATCAGGGGTGCGTAACATTTTTAATGCCTTCAACAAATAATCAATTATTTTAGATAGGTAGTAAAAATAGCTATGATAATAAAAACACAAGTTTTGAATTCTACCTGATAATGTGGATTTATAATACATGTAAGTCCGGAACGTATGATTGATTTAACACTTTCTAAAGATGTGCCATAAAGATTGCCTTTGTATTCACCAAATTCTAAAAATTCACCACGGGCTATTTGTTCTTCCATCAATTCTCTTGAGACAAAATTATATTCTTTACCATTTACTTCTCCGGGCCGAGGAGATCTGGATGTATCTATAAATAGAAAATAATTAATTAATTTTTTTTGTATTGATAATTGTTATTTACTATTGTGCTTAAGTTTAAATATGTACCAATAAATACAATAAACACATAACAATTTAACTAAAATAGCTATTATAATAAAATTAGAATGTGTATACTATCTCAGTAATAAAATCATAAATATGTAATACAGTTTAATATTTTTAAAAGGTATTGTTTGAAATATTCAAATAAATATTTAGAATAGACCTATCCATTTTGAAATTTAATTTGGGGAAAAAAACATACAGGTACTGAATTCAAATTATAAACAGTGTTTTAAAAATATTTATACATTTGTCTTCAACTCACGTGGTACAGGTGTGTGATATTTGTCAGGATTTAGTTCCATAATACGTCTCTTCAGCTCATTTCTACCAACACCAGGTGGACCAACTAGAACAATGGGCCGAGGAAGCTCATTTCTTGGATACAACTTAACCACTTCTTCATATGTAGCAATATCTTCACGATCATAGTCATCACTTTCAGCTGCGTCATAGATAACCTTTTTAACACGTGTACGTACCGAACATTCGGACGCCATGTCTTCACCGAGATCGTTCAGAGCGGCCAATGACCCACATAATGGGTCTTTAGCTAATGAACGGTCTGGCAAACATGTCATACCGCCCCCACCAATACAACCCCCATTAATGGTATCCATGACCCCTGTAATCCGCAAACATAGCCACATGTTAATCACAATACACTACTAAACAAAAAACATGTTAATAAAAAAAAAAAGGGTACTAAACACACTAAATTAATAAAAATCTAGATTATTATACTATATTTTGTTGTTAACAACTAAAAATAAATAAAACAAAATACCTAATAATTATAATAATAATAATAAAGAAATATGTACTTTTTACATAATTAAATTTATAAGTGATTATTAACAATTTATTAACATTAAACTGAACAAACCGCTATTTAAGTTTAAATAGTATACACACTTATGTGTTTTTAGTGCTCTTAATGTAAAATATTTAAATCAAGGCCATCTGCAATGTAAAACGTATAAACAAATTGGACACAAGTTTTAAACCATTATAGAATATTATACATAATATACTATTAAAATGTCTAGGTAGGTAGGTACTACATACTTATAAATAAATATTAATTTATTCATTGAAACATAAACTGCACATGGTACAGTTTAATAAACCAACAATCAACTAAATGTTGGTTTTTGTTGATACTATGTTCAATATATGACTGAAATTACAGATTATAATTTTTATGTCCCAAATTTACTCATGGTAGAAACTGTCATAGGCATAATAAATTTCTTTTTTTATTGATCAGTAAAATTTTAGTATTAAAAAAAAGTTAATGTGAACAAATTATAATTATTTTGTTTTGATTAGAATTACTAAGCACACATTTCAACTTACATTTCTTTTTTTGATCGGTCATTGACAATCTTTCATGAATTATTTTACGTTCTTGTAGAGCTTTACTTGGTATAAGTCCAGCTCTCATATTACGGTCCCCTTCTTTCCGTGCTTGCCACCTAGATTTGTAAATTTAATAAACGTATTATAAATTAATAATTTTTAACAAAAATATACAGAAATTACCAATAAGGATCATCCTGACTAACAATATGAAGTACTTCTCCTTTAGCAAAACTTAAACCGGCTTCTTTGCATGGAATGTAAGGATCAACATCTGTGTTAAAATCAAAATGGGCACGGACTTTCATTTTGCTTTCTCGCAATCCACCTTTTGGGTCTGCCGGAATCAATTTGAATGTTATTGTCCCTTCAGAATGTTGCTATAAGTAAACCAAAACAATTACTTCCCATTTATTTCATAACTTAAATAACTATTATAATTTTATTTTATATACTAGTATTTGGAGAACATCTGCTGGAGACTTTCCTTCAACATTAATTCCATTCACTTCACAAACTTCATCACCGACATTTATCAAACCAGATCTGTCAGCAGCACCACCATGCATTACCCTTGCTATAATTATTTTTCCATTTTCTTCATCAGTTTTTATTGTGGCACCCTGTAATTTTCATCAATTGTCATAATTGTAAACTTAACAATTATTAGCATTCGATTGTCATTTTTTTGTCTCATTTTATTTTCATTAATTAAAAGTCTACAGTTATTTTTGTATCCTATAATAAAATGATTACCCAGGTAAACTATCACTTCTTCAAAAACTTCACAAAAGAAACATCTCTCCCTCTAACAATATGGGTATTGTAAGGCCACTGGGGGAATATATTGAGGTATTTTGAGCTATTGGTTTATTGGCAATAGTTTAGAAAACATCAATATGAATACTGAGTAGTATAAAAACTAGGCCATGAAAAATTAGAACACTAATGTAAAACCATGCTCACTTAATTAATGACACACATTAATTAACTGCTGTATGTCTATAAATAATACAGTACAATGTAAAAAACACATTTCAACCATAGAATTATCTGTACGATTGAATGGCTAAAATTTAAAAACTAATAATGGTTTCAGAACATTTTAAACAAATGTACTCCTAGTAAACCTATCACCCTACTTACCACAATTGGTTCAGCTGAATCAGGTTCCCCATCCTTGTGAAATGCAAAACAGTTAATACAAAAAACAACAGATTAACCATTAAGAAGTTATGGTTGTGAATTGTTAAAAAATAAAATGCAAATCGCAAAAAAAGAAAAAATGTATTAGACACATATAAATATATACAAAAAAATAAACAAACACAAAAAACAAAACAAAAAGTGGACTAGAATAAAATTAAGACTTTACCGTTTTTAAAATAAAAAGCTACAAGCAAATGCCATAAGTACAATTTGTGGAGAAGGTGTCTTATTATAAGGGACTAATTTATTGTTGATAACAAATTGTGACTACAGCAATTGCTATCTGGTAGGGAAGAAACAAGCACTTATATTAATACGGATAAAAAAAAAACAATAGTGTACAGCGCTATATAAGAAACATGATCATGCTTAGAACATTTCACCACATATCAGTACCAATGGTTCAGTGCTTTTAACCAATTGCACAATCTTGATTGTCTCTTCATCCTCATCCATCTCTTGAGGAATGTCTGGCAGTCTGGGTAGGTAGTCTTTTTGAGCTACTGCGTCATGGGCACACAGAAGTCCCTAAAGTTTTCACCGTTAAGTCTTTATTCAAATACAATTCCATAGGTTATATATAAATACCTGTATGTGGGGGTTTTGTAATAGTTGAAAAAGTTGTCTGGATGTATCGCTGAGCGAGATCCTGGGCAATATAACTTCCATGACATCCAAAGTGGTTTGCATGGAACTCGACAATACAGGAGAGCATCGCCGATCGTCGCGTACCCGGTCAACAATGGTGTTGTAGACTTTGAACAGAGCGTGTAGTTCTTTGCTTTGCAATAAGTTGGACAAGAAGTCCAGTTCTTCTTTGGATGCGGATATGGCGTCTCGTGATCCCACCAACGACTCCAGTAGGCCGGCCAGAGCTAAACGAGAAACAAACACAATCACAGGTCAACACGTCCACAGCGTTTGTGGGTTTTATCGTCAACACTCGTCGTCGCCCTTCTTACCAGGATCGAAGACCCCCATGTTCCGTTCCATCGCGACGCTCATGTCTTCTCAACAGTACACCTGTCACAATACACGGTCAGAAGATTGGCCGGGCGTCGAATTATTTATCATTATCGTCTTACTTGTACGACGACGCGCGCAGCAACATAAGAACGCCCGTCCTCGGCAATAATCGTCGACATCACCGCGTCGAAGTGCGGTCCATACACACCGCGACGATGCGAAATGATGAGCACACTCGTCCAACGGCAGTCGGGGAAAACGGTAATAACTTTCCGGAACAATTCGAGAGAGAGAATTCAGTAGGCGCACACTAATAAATCGTTACCCACTACAGCTTCGCTTCGACATAATATAGGTATTGTGCGTAAGCGTATTTGTCTATTTTTTTCTTTCATTTTATTTTTTCCCGCAGGACTGGCTGGCGCGCGCGATCCGATTCTGGGTCAGCTGAAACCGCCGCAGTGCCGCCAACGCAGGGCGCCTCCCTTTCCCCCCTACTCGTCCACCGCAAGCACGGCCGCCGGCAGGCCTTGTGGGGCTGCTCCCGCCCGTCAGCCCGACGGCCACGGCGAATACGCAATATTTTAATTATAATTATTGATTGTTATACGTAATATTATTATTATTATTATTATTATTTCCATCCGCTGCTGGATGTCGTCGCGTTGGCGTTGGCGTATCCGATTCCGACCGATTCGTCGTGGTCGGACCGTCGGAGGAACTACGCGCCAAAATCCCCACTCCGTCGGTTTGGCTAGTATTATTACTCTACTGTTTCGCTCGATCTTTTGCACCGATTTCAATATCACCCACGTTTGTTAAAGCCCGTGGCGTTTGTTTGTTTTTCATATTTCATTACTCTCATGAGACTTCTCCCATTTCATTCCCGTTCCGTTACTCGAGCGTTATCTGTCTCAAGACGTGCACGGTCGGTTACGACACCGCCACACCGGTCGTCGTCGACCACGCGTCCTCAAACCATTCAAGACGTAGGCACGGACGGTGCGCGCGCGTTTCTCTAACCGCGCGGCCGACCCCGCGCGTGGGTTATGAATAGAAGCACTGCCGTCCTGGGCGTCGTGGCGTCAGGCGCGTCTGCAGTGCGACCGTGACGTCTGCTTTGCCTGGTGTCGTCTGCTTTGCCTGGTGTCGTCACGTATATCACGTCCACGTACGCCGTTATTCGTATTCGGTTTTCCGAACGGAAGCCCGACGACGTTCGTCACCCGGCCACCGTTCGGCGTTATCGCGATTGAAACGCGCTCGAAATAAAATCGCGCGCGTACTGCAGATCTGATCGGCGCCGTCGTCACGACGTTAATAAGTAATACTTATTTTTTAATATAATATTATGGTCGTCGTGACGAATAATATCGTATAATAATAAAATGTATTATGGTCGTCGCGACGTAAATAATATTATATTACAATATTATGGCCGCCGTAAATTCAACTACAACTTTGAACTTGCTGCATTTTGTGTAGCGTATGATTTTGATTTTAGATTTGGTCGTTACGTTAGTAATTATTAATAGTTAGCTCGTTTTATTAAATATACAATTTGCGTTTAACAATTTTCTATATGACTATATGAGAGTGAAATGTGTATTATTGACTTACATTATTATTATGCGTTATAAGACTAAGGTAAGAACATTATCAATGTGAATTAAAAGTAAACGATGATCAACGGTGTCGGTTTTTCCAATTTTCTGCAATTCTATACAATTTGAAAATTATATTTTATATTTTAATTGCTACCTTAATTTTAATACTTTTACACTAAACTACTGCCCGATAACAATTTAGAGGCAGCGGCGGGGGGGAGGGGTTGATAAGGCGTCAACAAAAATTATTTCACAGGAAAAACTCTCTGAATTTGAATTTTACTTTAAATAGTACAAGAAAAATACGTTTGAAAAATAACAAATATTGTGCATTATTCAAATGCATTTTTAGTTTCTATATAATTATAATTTTGAAAATCTGGTAGTATATATCTGTTTTACCGGACACCCTTTTTTAAAATTTTTTTTTGTTACAACTTATGTAATAAAACATGATGAAAAACGACGTTAAAGTCAGAATTTGAAGGTGAGACTTAGTTTTGAAGTCGGAAACCCACCCAAGGAGGTTTTACTTAACTAGTCGAGAGATGTTTTCGATTTTAATTGTCCAAGTGAGCTAAAATATGATTTTTACTCTTAAGTTGTACATTAGTTCAAATTCTAAATTTTTAGGATTATTAAGTATACTATTTTATATTACCTATACAGCCAAAAGTTTTAAGAATATATACTACTAAAAGCTTCGCTGTATGTCTCGAATATATAAGTATATATACCAAATATTATGACCAACAATATACACTTAGAGAGGTCTTTAAATGCCAAATAACAACTGGACATGTATATTTAAAATGTCATTTATAAAAGCTCATCACCAGCACCTAAACCCATTAGTTTCAGTTCACCCCTCTCAAAACATTCCTAGTATATTTGTTAATAGGCGAATAAATGAACCTCATAAAATAATTCCAACTACACCCCAAGATTTTAAAAATGTTTATCATCTGCAGTTAAGGGGCAAGGGAGGCTTAAACTCCCTACCCCCCGTGTCTACGGTCCTGGTTTTGAGTACGAAAATACTAATAAACGAATACATTTATCGTTCCACACTGTAGATTCTAAAAAGTAGGTATGCCTACTAAAATCTAAAAGTCTAACCAGCTAGGGATGGCCAACTTGCGGTACATTTAATATTATTGAATGCGACACATTCAATTATTATTGGCACGCAATACTCATTTCAATTTTAGATTCTGAGCTGAGCGATAATAATGTATATTATTAGTGTGTATGATTATTTATTATTGTCGGAGGTCGATGAAACATTTATGAATCAAGCGCAATAATTGTAACGGGTTCGCTGCTCATTTCATTAGGTATATCTATAGTATCTACATCCGTGTCTCCGAGCCTATACGTGCCCAGAGTCTGCGAGTTCACCTACTGGCTGTTATACATATTTATATACGGTGAATTAATAATATAGGTCTATTGCCTGTCATAATCGATCTATATCTCACGGAGAGGATTGCCCACCCACTTCTAAAATTCATTAATATTATTGAATGCGACACATTCAATTATTATTGGCACGCAATACTCATTTCAATTTTAGATTCTGAGCTGAGCGATAATAATGTATATTATTAGTGTGTATGATTATTTATTATTGTCGGAGGTCGATGAAACATTTATGAATCAAGCGCAATAATTGTAACGGGTTCGCTGCTCATTTCATTAGGTATATCTATAGTATCTACATCCGTGTCTCCGAGCCTATACGTGCCCAGAGTCTGCGAGTTCACCTACTGGCTGTTATACATATTTATATACGGTGAATTAATAATATAGGTCTATTGCCTGTCATAATCGATCTATATCTCACGGAGAGGATTGCCCACCCACTTCTAAAATTCATCAGCACCCACCGACGACCAATCCACCCCGAAACCTATACTGTATAGCGACCATACCGTGTATATCGTAGCATATTAGGGTATTGAATTTTACTTTTCAAAATATTAGGTATAAAACGTAATATTATTTTATTAGGAATGAAATTATTTAATATTTACATTACGAGTGTATTTTATTGTGTTAAATGAATATCCCCTTATAGCGTATATATTATTAATAATTATAAGTTGCAGTAACCTACCTATTTTGTGTGGTAAGGGATGGGGGTGGATAAGTACCCAACCCCAGGATCAAATAAAAAATCATAATTTTGACGGTTCAATTAAGCAGAATGAAATTTCACGTGATGGAAATTAGAATGTGTGACTACAATTTAGCGAATTTGTCCAATACTGTATATTATTATGGTGATGGTATATAAAACCATGTTAACATTAAGTTTTCGTCTGAAGTACGAGTAAACCAATACCAATTGGCTATTCAACGTAAATATGTATTTACTATAGAGACTGTTTGGCATAAAAACAGTCATATTCTGTCCAGCAAAATAAAATTGTAAAAAGAAATACTACAATGGCGCGATCTGTACAGTAAAATTAAATTTAATCGAATATTAAAATCGACAAAACGTATGAACATGAAATTTGGAATAGTTGTTCCCTTAATCCTCTATATGTACAGTAGGAAAAGATTTTTTTTGCATTTTAAAGATGTGCTCACATAAGAATTTTGTTTTGGCAGACGACAGTCGACAATTGAATATTTTTCTTGCTTATATAAATGGGTGCTATTGCTTACAGCCTATACAGGGTACAGCAGATTATAATAGTAGATTATCAGTAGACAAATTGCATAATATATTATGTATTGGCTGTTTTATGTTTTCATAGAGAACAAAATATATAAATTGTAAGTGTAATAATATTATTATATTTATTTTTCCTGTCTAATTTATGTCAATAGATTCACCCGAAGTCAAAAAATGTTTACATCAAGTGACATATAGGTACTTCATTGTATCAAGCGGTCAAGGATCCAGACCATCATATTGATCAAAAGGGGGCAACAATTTTGTTATACAACACAAAAATAAATTACAATAAACATAGTGTATACTGTATATTGTATTTATAATCAATGGTGGGTTATCATGCAGTATAGTTGACACTATTGACACTCAAATATTTTTTCTGGGAGGAGGGGGCTTGCCCTCCCTCGATCCGCCAATAGAGTCAAATACACACTACATATACTATCACTTGAAAAAAATTTAATAAAATCATAATAATATACAATAAATACATAATTAATAATTAAAAATATGCAACTAAAAATTGTTTAAATAGTATTAAAAATTCTTGATTTATTAAATTGTAAGTTTTAACAATGTCATTAAATTTACAATTTTATTGTTAATTTTGAGTAATCAAATTTCGGCTACTTTCGCAAATTGTACAAAACAAACAAATACCGCCCGTTATTAAATTTTAAAATGTTTATTTACTTAAAAGTTATATAAAACGTGAACTTACAAATTTGTCAAATATGCGTTTAGCCTAAAAAATAGCAAAATATGCGATATCATTTTTTGTAATTAAAAAAAGTTTGTCATGTCTCAAAAAAAATGTATATCTAACTTTCAATATTCTAAGGCCATAGTTAAAGAAGAGTATGCAAATGAAACAAATCCCGAACCCTGCTTATTACTTTCGCCACATATTGCCCATCTCGGTTTTATTGATACCCGGGCAACGGCTGCAAGTTATACCTACAGCTATAATAATAGTAGTCTATGGAATCATGTACACATTAAGTTCTCGTCTATAAAGTACGATTAAATCTACCTGCGTATATATATTATATATTAAACATACATTTTATTGACTAGGGTCTGTTTGGCACAAATTTGTTGTACTCACCCAACAATAACATTTCAATTGCACCAATTATTATAATATATAGTGAGTGTACGGTGTACCTACCTTAATACCTTTTTTTTTTCAGTGTGGTATCGCTACACAGGAGCTGATCTGTTTTAACATGGCTTAACCCCAATATACCTATAATATCTACATTGGCTATTTTATAGCACGTGCCGCACGCGTGTCTATTATTATGTATTACCTGACGTATTTTCTTTTCGTTTATGTGGAAAATATTATTTTTAATTACAGTTTGACTCCATTTGTCTTCTTCATTGATATTGAACCTACCATATGAATTGAACGGTTGCAATACTGATGGACTGTAAAATGTAGTGTTATTTTATGATAAATTAGCACAATAGTACATTAGTACAACAATACTTATATACTTACTGTCTTATATAGTTAGTGATTTTATAGCCTTATATAGGTAATAATAAATTGTATTATTCAATTTATGGATGACCGTATAACGCATTTGATGATTCATCCAACGGTAGTGCAATTTTTTAAATAGTATAAATTCTTGACGACCCAATTGTCGCGCAGTGGATAAAAAATAAACTGTGTTAAGACGCATAATATATTTTATGTTAACCTTATATAGACGGGAAATCGGAAACACACTATATATAATAATAAATAATAATATATAATAGAAGAAATGCGCAATTTGTGAGTGGAAGCCGGAAGTAGAGTGTGAAATTATTTAGATTACTTTTAAAATGCTGTTTTACATTTGGTTAAGTATGTCAAAACAAGAATGGAAACGTATAAGGTAACTTTCCGACGGATTTGTCCCACAAAACAAGCAACTTCAAACATTTTATCCATTGACACAAATATACAATCCCGGAAATCTATACGATCGTGAGTATAGGTATTCTAATATTCTATAGGCTATATTGCTATAGCATATTAAAACAATGTAACGAACTCACTATATTATAATATTCATTAATCACTAATCACTAACTATACTTATTAGTTCATAATTTATAAATTGTAATGAAAAAAAAAAAATTAAATCATTTTTTTTTTTATTATTATTAATATTTAATACAATAATAAACACGCATATATCATAATGTATTATAATAATATATGAATTAAGTTTTAATTTTGATACAACTATTTAAATTTCATAAAATTGGATTGAATATCGGTGAATTTAAACTCGTCAGTTATTTCTATGTTTAACATATTTACGAAATGTCAAAATTAGAATATTAAATAACAATAAATGTATTGTATTTATAAAATTATTATAAATATATATTTATTCAAGAGGTTGTATAAATATAATACGAAGAAATTTCGGAGAGTCGTGGTCGAAACATAAAAGTTTATTGGTTAGTACTTAAGTCTTAAGTCTAAACATATCTTATAGTTAAAACTTTAAATAATAAAATTGCATATAAATTGTGACATACATGTTGTTTATTAGAAAATTTAATTTTTAATACAAATAATATACTCATAATTCATAGTATAACTGAATTAAACATTATAATGTGAATTTTTTAAACATAGTTTACATAAAATATATTTTACATTGATTTACAATATGATATGTTTAAGAGACGATTATTATTATTATATTTGTTGTTCAATGATATATCAAAATAGATTTAAATAAATACAAAAATAATTAGAGACAAAATGTAACGAAAGATAGTAATAGTAGCACAATGTAAGTAAGATTTCAATCAACCCCGTACGAAAGGCAAACTTATTTCAGGTACCGAGTAAAAAATACAAAAAGTTAGTTTGTTTGCCTAACTGAAACGTAGTAGGGGTTGTTCTTGAAACTTCCATTTCGAACTACCAAGGGAAGAAAAGTACTTAATTTAATTATATACATTAGATTATTTAGATTTATTAATATAATAAATCATGGTTATTTAGCAACTAGGTTTTGGAAACAATGGTTTCGGCCTGTTGATGGTAATGTCGGTCGAGGTCTTCATTTTAGTTCCTGAAACATTCATAATCATGATATATTAGACTACGAAAATAACAGATATTTTAGTTTTAGAAGAATAGTTATCAGCACAATAATAATTTTTTACGGTACGTAAGAAACTGTATATTTTAGGGAAATGGTGAAAAGACTGTTACTCTCTAGACGTTTGCTATATTTTAAATTTAATAATTTAGTCATTACTTGTCTTAAAATGTTTTGAGAAACTAATGGAACAAGTTTAAAGTTATTATGTGTTTTCTACATATTTTGGAGTATGATAAATTATTTTTTAACGCAATTAGTACTATATACTATAGATTTGTTAGGTTAGGTGAATTATACAGTTTTAATTCAATACAATTAATATGCAATAGTAAAAATATTTAACATGCATACAAGTATTTAACATTAAACATCTATTATTATTGAAATTATTTTTTAAAATTTCCTTTTTTTTAATTTTTTTTTTTTGTTAACAGATAAATCAAATAAAAATAATATCGATTAAGAATTAATTTACACGTTATACATATGTACAACATACAACTTACAAAATTAATAATTTATAAAAATAATAATATTTCATCCGCAATAAAAAAGAAAAATTAATATTAAACACGAAAGGCATAAGTATAAAGTGGCTAAAGTAAATATATACATATTTACAGTTTGAGACTCTTTGTTTATTCCACCTCAAGTAGTTAAGAATTAATTATAGAAAAACACATAAATAATGAAACTATTTCAAATTTCTAATCTGAGACTAACGAATACATTTCCTACACGATGATATCCGATATTTCGGTTTAAATTAATTTTAATTTTACCCAAGAAATTTCTATGGTGGCATAGTAAATATTAATTGACCCAAGAAAACCGTGCATATTCTTAATAAAAATAATAAAACACGTTCAAAGTAATTACTGTGTTTTTTGAGCAAAAATCGTAAACAAATTTTAACTTACCGGTATAGTGGAAATCCGCGTGTTGCATGAGCAAGTAGATTTGATTTTGATAAGCGTTATCCCTTCAATTTTGTACAGCCGTTATAGGTCTAGGCCGGCTGTTGGAACCGTCTAATCCAGGTTGACAGCTTCGTTGGCTTTCAGTTCTAAAAATCAAATAACAACACAATGTTAATATAACGGAAACGAAAAACGACTGAAAATAATTTTTATCAATTTGACATAATGTATATTTATTAATTCCTGCACCGCGAGACGGACGGTCCGTATAATATATACCTAAGTATAATTAAAATATAATAAAAAGACTTAACCCGCTACGCCATATATTCGAATTATATCTTTATATTATATAGGTACACGCATGATGCATTTATAGTTGATCGGAATTACATTAAACGGAGATTAAATATAATAATAAAAGTTGAAACGGACAAAAAAATAGTTCGTCGACGAGCATTATGAAATACAATAATAAGCGCGGCGCATAAATTATATATATTCTATAAATTAGAATCGATCATTTATCGGTTAATACGCGATGATGATTTTATGATCGCTAACCTACACGTCAAATACCAATATTTACGTGTATATATACGTGTGCATACTTATATTATATATTTATTAATCGTGGGCAATGAGCGTGTTGTATATATTATAGACTATATAAACTATATAGGTACGCGATACGTCCTAAATTCCAAAATCGATTTTCAGACATACATATACGATCGTTATTACATTATAGAGGTATATTATATGTTGATTAGATAAATGTATGTATTATAATATATTATATCATCTATGAATATTATAATAATGATTGTTACCGATCGATTTTAGAGCACAACGACACGCTACTTCCTATACTGCTGCACATCGTGTATAGAATTATGATAATAATATTATAAATATTATGTAAAATTGTGTGATGAGCGTCTCGTCGATATTGGCAGGAAGAGAGTGCGGATGAAAATATTTTTTTAAAAAATTGTTTGAAAAATAAAATTGAATCCCGGAACGTTCGATGGCCGGAACACGTGTGCGCCGACGGGTAGGTGTAGTTGAACTGAACTCGCACTCACCGCGGAGTCATCATCATCACCGTTGTCGTCGTCGTCTTCGTCGTCGTAGCCGTCACCGCCGCCGCCTCCACCAACGCCGCCGCCGTTTTTATTATCTTTCTTCGCGCGTCTGCCTCGAGATAAATGAGATCAGTCGGCCGATCCGAATAAAATATAGTGCAACGTACCTATACATGTAATGTGTATTACCGCGGGCACTCTCTACACAGAGGTACAGAACACGTATAGTTGTAAAATACGCGTTTTCGTGTATGTGTGTGTTTTGAGATCACGTGCGCGATAAATTGTATACAGAGCGATTTGCGCACCTGCAGCAATAGTCGCCTGCTCACCTGCATATCCATATAAGTAACTAGGGCTTTAAGTTAGGGGTGGTGTACCTACTTTCCGGGGGAAGTGACTCCACTGCTGAGGTGCAAACATTTTCTTGATCGAAAAATTGAGTAATGCAAGCATAATAATCTGCACCCTTGCGCACCACATGTCTTAATGCTATATAGCTAGAAATTATTTGAGTTAGTTTAAGTTTTAAGTATATGATCATATTATTAAACGTAATTGGTATTTTCAAAAATTGTATATAGGTTAAGCTAAAGTAAGGTTACACAAAACAATTTGAGTGGACTTCACACAATCTTGGGGGATCTTGAGCCGCGCCCCTAGCCCCCTCTGCAGTAACCCCCATTTTTATCCTTTGATAATTTAGTTATTCGAATTCTGATTTTTGAAATTGCTTAGTACGTTGTATACTGTCTCAAAACCATATTTCCAGATAATTATACTTAGAATGTGTGTACCGTTTAAAAAGAGCGTCACGTAGTGGACACGAACTTTTTTATACGAACGAGAACTTACCTGTACATTTTACTGTGAATTGTTGATGTTAGAGTGAGACGGATGATTTATTTTGAAAATGTTGATGCATCCAAACCGAAATTCAAACGAGGCCCAACTAGTAGTTTTTCTAGTTATTAAACTTAATAAAATATTAAAAATAACCCTTAATGATTTTACATCAATTATAAAATAGTTATAATATGTTTAGTAAAATTATAGAAGGCCAAAATGTTATTAGTAATACCTACCAATAATTTTCATCACAGCCTCCGTGTATTGAATCTCATAATCATGGATTATTATTTATTATCCTTAGTAGATATAGTTTAAAGATTCATAAACAATGCTAGTAAAAATTTTTATTTATAGTACATCAACATTTTCAAACTAGTCATCTGTTTAACAATTTTCAAATAAAAAAGGTGATCCTCATTTGAAAAATAATTTTGTACAGCCTCAGGACACTCCTTAAATGGCATTAAAAATTAAAAAATCTAAGTACTATTAAATATAGTCTTTTAGTATACTTAAAAATTTCAAAAATTTTGAATAAATTCATTATTAAAGGATAAATTGGGGGTAAGCATGCCTGCTGAATCACCCTGTATACATATATATATGTTAACTGTTCGCGGCACGGTATCCGACGAGAGAGAACACCTAACGGGCGGCCTTGACCCCTAAACTCGACCGCGCACAGATGATAACACATATATCGCCTATTGCTATATAATAATAATAATAATAATAATAATAATGTGCGCGCGTTCGAAAAGTATTTCTTTTTTTTCTTACTTCTCCTCCTCCTCATTCTCCACCCGTTTTTTCCAGTTCCTCTGTCCTGAAGTCCCCCACCAATATTTTTTTCCTATTCTCTTCCATCACGCCTTTTCTCGCACGCGGTTCCGCCTTTTTCTCTTTGTGGCGGATTTTTTCCCCTCTCCCCCCGTGATTTTCTCTTCTTTTCGTTTCTCTTCTCCGGCGCACACACACACACATATATATATGTATTGTAATATTCTCTTTTTTCGTCTCCGGAGAAAGGCGTATACAATATATGTGTACCTATAATAGGTATACGAAACGGTAGCCGTCGTCGCCGCGCGGGGTATCAAAAAAAATTACAGTAATATCCACAAATTTTACGTCACAGGACCGTTATAATACGGTTTCGGACCCATTTCAAACCTGTCCCGTTAGGTACACGCCGCGCTCGGCTACTGGTTATGAAAAGCGTAAAACGCCGAAAATGTATCAGTTTTAGGGGATTTTTCGGATCGCCGTGTTTACAGTTATAACTTATAGTACTTTCTCCCCGGAACTCCAATGACCTGTTCCGTTAGTTTCAGATAAAAAAGAAAATGATACATTAACACAGATATGGAGGTATATAGCTGGCACTACGCGTATTATATGCATACAGCAGACGTCGAACGCTAACCTGCTTTGTACGCGTCGCATTGTGTCGTCCCGGACCATTATTGTTGACTAGGTACCTATAGCTATGCGAAGGCACTGTCGTACCGAAGAATAGAAATAAAAGAAATAGAAGCCAAACGGTAGGCGATTCGGATGATTTATATCTCATTGGAGAAACAAAAAAAATTGTGTGTGCATCGACACGTCTGAGGGATCCGCGTATAACTATAATATAATATAATTATTGTGCGGAGATATCGCCATGGCGCGTATGTGCATTTCGCATTATTAAATCGTTAAGGGGTATTCGAGCGTTTACCGCTTGGCGCTTATTATTATTATTATTATTACTTATTAGGTAGATACATTTCAGTACATAAATGCACTGCTATGCAACACCATGATATAAGTGTATAATACTATTTATAGTTGTTATATAGTTATTACAATATTATTATAGTGCAGCAACAGAGTAATTAAAACGTAATTGTGTTTACACATTGAAATGTGTAAACGAAACTAGTCGGGTGTTTACATAGTACCTATATAATTTATATATATATAATACGTAAATACAGGAGTTGTTATTGAGAGCATCATACACATTACACATTTGTAATGAAACGCAGTTGAGTGTAAAAACAATATTCAACGATTTAATATCGAAAAATGAGTAGAAAATTGACATCTTATCAAATGCACGTATAGTTGTTTCACGAGGTCGAATGAAAACTAATAAGTTTTAAATAATTTAACAAATATCTGCAAGACCTTACTATGTATGCATAACCATCGATTTCGTCATATTATATATCACAAAATCATTATACCTATAATAAGATATACAGATGCATTATGAGTTATAACTGATTAATACACGTATAATAGCTAATATAATATATCTGTCTGATATCAAACTTGTTTCCATTTAATCATATAGAATAACGCATTTAAATAAATTACAATTTTACTAACACACGTGTGTTCCAGACTCCACGTTTACTGGAGTATATACCTGTAGCAGTGGAGTGTATCTATGTCTACTGCGGGGAGAATAACGGTGAAATGTTCATAAGAAAACTACGTTATATTAGACACGAAATTCGATTATTCGAATGGAAACCGAAGACTTTCTTTATTGTCGGTAACGTATTGGATGAGAAAAAAAAGAGAACATCTTCGAACTCTCTCTGATAACTGAATATAATAATATGTAAATCGTTTCAATGTGCTCGCAACTGAAGGATATATTTTAATGCATACTTTAAAAGAACACAATAAAGATATAAATAAACCACCTCAAGAGGACAACGCACGCAAAATTCGACATCATTGTCTACGTCTCTATATCTTGTTCTTCACACAACTCGATAAAATCATACTCGTCGTAGCTATACATTATCATTTATTATACGTATTATAATATGACTACAATAAATATATATATGTATACAGGGTGATTCGCCAAGCATACTTACCCCCATTTTTAAACATGCATTTTAAATATACATACTTGTAAGTCGTAGACCATATTTTAAAATTCTTGATTTTTTTTTTGTATTACTTAAGGAGTGTTTTGTGGTGATACAAACTGATGTTCTTCAAAACATTTGAAAAACAGAAGTTTATATAGTCAGAGGACACCCCTTAAGTAGTACTAAAAATATGGTGTTTATGTATATTTAAATATTCCAAAAATCAGAACTTTAATAACTTTAATATTAATGGGAAAACGGGGATGATAATTCTTGGTGAATCAGCCTGTATAATATATAATAATTTATAGTAGATATATACTAAGTAGTAAGTCTTACTACGCCTAGTTTATAATATTTATAATACACAGTCTTCTCTATAACAGCAGGTACTGCAGCAGCGGATTATAATAACAATTAAAACGCATATAATATAAATATATAGATAATATATATTAAATACATCTATTCAGTTAACGATCTTCAATGAAAATTAAAGAAGAGAAAATTTCTATTAACCTTGTGATTATTTATTTGTCAGTATATACATTTATAGTTTAACGCCATATAATATGTATGTATATAATACTTTGGTGGAAAATAGTTTTTTTTCTTTTATATATATATAGGTTTAATTACCTGATATTTTATATACTTACAACTCTCTCTATATATATATATCATATATCTATATAATTCTCTCTCTGTCTATCTAACTCTCTTTCTCTTTCTCTCTCTCTTTCTCTCTCTCCCGAAAACGAAGAATAAAATTATGAAGGTACAACGTGGCGTGCGCTCTTCTTTAAGTTTCAAAAAATAGGACAGGTCAATACACTCATATATATGTTATTATTAATTTAACATTTTCGGTGCGAGGGAATAATATTATACGATCGGGCGTAATTCCACGTTACTCGCGCGTCTTAAATTTGTGTGAGAGACAAAGGGCAATCTATCACACATTTCGGACCGGCTATATTGTAATAATATTAACGGTTCATTCTATTTTGTAATTTATTATGATATGTATAATATTATTTAGTTTTGCGATCTATCTACCTAATATATGTATATAGCCATATGGGTATAAACATTGCGTGTAATATTTTTTGTATATAATATATTGCATCGCTCTTTCGTTATTGTTGTATTTTTGTTTTTTTTTTTTTTTTTGTAGAATGCGACCAGATGCTTAGGGTCAATTTGTTCTTTACCGGGAAAAATTTAAAAAAGCCTATTCACAGTTACGCCAACCCGTGTTGGTATACGCTTAGAATATATTATACTTCGGTTCACGTTTTTTTTTTTTTTTCAAAAACAAACGAGGGGAAAGTATACACACACGCACGGAGTTGCGGAGCACATGGCCCGCCGGTATATACATAATCTCCCGGTATCCGTATGTATCATCTATACTCCAATAGGCCAATGCCCCGCGTATATATACGCGCGCCTGAATAAAACAAGGTCCCGGTAGACAGTGAATAGTATAACAGTATAGTACCTACGCTTGTATATACCTATGTCTGTAATATGATTTTACAGTATATATGCACAGGATACGCACCTATAATATAATATTATAATATATATATATATATATAATATATGTATATAGCCATATAGGCACATAAAGAGACGGAAAAAGAGAGAGAGATAGTATACATTATGTATATATAAGACCATTACAATACACAATATTTTGTCGTTTCTAAAATATGTTAATGTTATTTAATGAAACTACCTATATAAAATGTAAACCAATCCGACGCGAATTTATGAGTGTGACGCGAACATAATATAATATTTTATGATTCCTCTGCAGTCCGTTGCATGTAACCCGGCACCAGCGCGCAATTCATATAATATTGTGTAGGTATAATATACTATATTATAATTTCGACCGTAAACATTTATACTATAAAGTATATAGTATATAGTATATATTTCTGACGTACCACGTCACTATATATGTATATAATATACGAAGATTTAATAAACTAGAGACATTTTCATATAATATGCAGTTATACATTTTTATGAAATTTAAAAAACACATTCTCGAGTCGTTGTTTTTAATCAAATTATAAAAGTGCGTGTTCGAGGCTTACCTATATAGTATAATATAATAAATAATAATATAATTCTGTATCTCGAGATACATTTCGCAGTAAGATAGTTCACCATGTTAAAAACAATAAATTATACTGAGACAATTATTGTTGCATCATTGTGTTATTGTGTTTTATCCACGTATACGGTTACCTATCTGTTATCAGCTATACGAAAATATTTTGGAATAATTTCGTAATTTATTGTAACACATTAATTATATTATACATCAGCTACAAAGTAGGTTTAAACTTAAATAGGTATAGGAACATGATATATTTTATAAGCATAATAATTAATAACAATACATAGTAAAAATTATACAGATAATAGTACATAAAACAAAACTTTAAAGTAGGTAGGAATCAAAAATTATAATTATGATTCGTGATAACTAATATACAACTAATAAAAATATACATTAAAGAAAAATATTTATAAAGTTTAAAGTACATATAAAGACACGGTATAATATTAAGGTAGTTATGGAGTTTGTAGAACGGTTAGCGTTAAAATAAAACACACATATAGCACATCCAAAAACCATATCGTTAATTTAAAATTCCAGAAATATATGAACGAAACCTCAAAAATATGAATAAATTATTATTATTTGAAAATCAAACGAGTTTTAAACTTTTCCTATGTATATATTATATATATATTGACTAAAGAAATACTCCGGATTAATGTAGTTAAATAGCAAAAAATATACGCACACGTATTTTAAGTTGTATAAATAAATACAATATGCATGATAAGTGTTTGTACGAAGGTAACAACCTGACAAGGTTTTAATGAGGATTATTAACTTTTGATAATTCGATATCAAAATAATAAATTATTATGATTATTATGAGTTATGACATTTCTTTTAAGTTTATAATTGCACAAATAATGCATGTAGTCATACAAGTCAATAATTACCTAAAACATTATGTAACTATCACAATTCATAATAATTATTCGTAATAAACAACGATGACACTTAAATGATATATAATATTATAATTACTAAATTACCTTTAAGATCTCCATTCAGCATTCACATTAGGTACTTATGAATATCTTAGGTTGATGAAAAAATTTAATTTTTTGAATATTAATTATTATTGGAATGTACCTGATAATTTATTAAGAGAAAAAGCACGAAATTCATTTAAAAATTACATAATCTTTTAATTTGAACCTTTGAGACCCGAGGTGTCTAACCTTTTCGGGATACGTTGGTCACACAAAATATTGTAATCAGTTTAAAAAAAAAATCACGTGGCAGAAGTTTGTTACTTTAAAAAAATGTTTGGGGTTAACGTAGATTTGAAAATTTACAATCATGAAGTATTCAAGAAAATTTTTATGTTATCTTCCTTTTAGTTATCAACTGAATAACTTTCCCAACCACTACATAATATTAAGTGCGTGAATTTTTGTTCCTATATTTTATTATTGGATATTTTTTTAACATCAGGTGAGCATTTTTTAAGGTCTAATGAAGCATTACAAGCAGCACTTGATTAATCCATCAATTCTAAGCCCTGTTTTGATTTTATCTGCGATTGCATTCATAGAAGAAAATAAACTTCTACAACTGTAAGTATAAAATATGACGTCTTATATTATATAATATAATATTTTATTTATGTACATATTATTATATTATTTATATATTATTTTTCTTCTGACTATTCTGTATACACCCATTGTGTCTTGATCGTATTTATCAAGACCTCTGGTCGTTTAAATAAAGATGCCTTAGGGCAGTAAAAAAAAAAATTTATATATTATATTATATTTATATATTGATGCGAATATTGCAGAGTGTACATGAGATGAGTCACATTTTTTATAATACAAAATATGTCTAGAAGTGAGTGCCAAACTTTCAAAATTTAATAATTAGTCATTTTGACTATTGATTAATGATAAATATTAATTTGTACATATAAATTCAATATATTATGGTAATAATTGTATTTAATTAAAAATGCTAAGAGACTCCTGACTTCTATTGAAACAATATTTGAAAGTAGGTATTCCAAGTAAAAATCGATCATTCTATATTTCTATTCTGAGTTTACTATATAGAACAATTTAAATTTGTACTCCCTTATTTTTTAATTTTCAAATTTAAAAACAAATACCTAACAATAAATTGGTAATAATTAAAATATTAAATTAAATTAAATCAAGTTAACTCATAAACGCGTGATTATACTTACAGCATATTACATAATACAATACAATTAGGGGCAGGGAACAGGACTAGAATTTAACGTGATATAAGGAGTAACATTTAGGCATTTTAAATGACACGTTTATGATAATATCACTGCCGTGTGCAAGAAGAAAACGAACAATGAAAATTAATGCGTTCAATCTGTTATAACGTTAAAACTAAAACAAAACTTAGCTGCTTGGAGGTCACAGAAATGGCGAAGTCCATACTAACGACCAATGTGGACATGTGGTAGATCGTAAATATTGCTGACAATAGAATAGCTGCTATTAACTATAAATAACTGCGTCGACTGTATGGACTCACGACTGACTTCAAAACCAGTCTGTGTTATAATACATAAATTCATAAAATGTATGCACCGCCAGCTGTACTATATACTATCGGATCCGATTCCTAAAAATAAATAACTGTACTTTTGAATGAGAAAATATATAGTTTTTAAATATTTAACATTTTTAATTGATTACAGTTTTATCATGATGGTAATAACGGTATACTTCAAAAATTTAAACTATAATTACTACATAGTTAGAATATACTTTTCTAATCCAACACGAAGAAATTAAACAATATAATAGGTATGTCCAAAGTCCGAAACATTAGTAACGATCAAATATTAAATAATATTATAAAGGTTGAACTCGCAGCGACCGAATTAAAAAAATATATGTATATTTATTTTTTATTCGCCTGTGCTTTTTATATTACTAAACGCAATATCAAACAAAATGTAAAACTATTTTTTGTTTTGTTCTGCGAAGTGATCTATAATAGTGTATTCATCTGCTCTAAGTGGACGTGTCCTTTTTTTTTTTTTTTTTTACGTGTTATCGAGGACCGGAGAAAGAACCAATTTTGCCAAAACTTCTCCTCCGGCCCAGAATACTTCTCCTCCGGCCCGAACAAGTGGACGTGTCCTATATGATAAGATTTTTAAAAGTATTGTATGTTATTTAGATCAATTTGTGCCTTCAACTCTTCGGTCTTAAACATAATATCTTCTTGATCACCATTTGAATCCGTGTTCTCATGTTCGGTTTAAATTAATATGATAAAGGGTTTTAATCCGGGAACTGCATCAAAAACACGTCAAAGTCCTTGCTATCCCATAAATCTAAACACTACGGTATGAAATATAAACTTGTATTGTTATGAACGACGTGGAAGACAAGTAAATATTGTCAACCTCATGACCCGACATAATATACCTATATGTTAATTAACTGGAAGTCGGTATTAAAGTCAGTAGCCCTAATTCAAAATGTAGTGCGAATATTTTAGTGCAGTTTATCAATTTAATATTTCAAAAATGGTAAAATTTTCTTTTTGATTTTTTAGAATATTATAATAAATACAATAACGAGCACAGTACTACTTTTAGGTTTTTTATTTTTATACAATGTATAAATTATACATACTCCGAGATAGAAAATTTAATTTCGATATTTGAGTATTAAATCAATAAAGTGAAATAAAATTAAAATAAAATTTTAAACTAATGTTAAATGAAGTTTTAAACACTTGCATTATGCACCAATTATAGCATTTTAAAATTATAATACCAGAACGCAAGCAGTTTTGACACTTATTACATAACACTGATATCAGTAACCTCGCCAAAATATAATACATATTTCATCAGTATTTTTATTTGTTATTTAGGTACTTTTAAATACTTTTAGACGACTATTTAATATTTATACTTTATATGACAGACTTAAATATTTCCTCAGATAAGACCATGGACATCGTTTGGTTTAGAATGCAACGCAGATTGTTAGGTTGGTAGCTAGATTTACAATTAATTTGAATATAATTGCAATTCATGGTCTACATTTTGAACAATTATAAAAACAAACATAAAATATCAACGAGTACCTAGTGTGTTCGTCATTGGATTTAAAATAGCTATCTATTAATACGTGTGAGAACCGTAATATTTAACAATTTGTTATTACTATTTTTGAAACTATGAATTGTTCTTATTCAGTAAAAAACTCAACTAATTTACTGATTTCGAAATTGTTTTTTTTTTCAATATTGTCAATAAATAACCCTATAATATTGGAGTTTTAGAATTTTTGAAAAATATGTTTATAAAAAAAAATTGAGAATTGTACGACCTTTTTTTGTAAATCACGGTAAAAATGAAGCTATGGTCATATTATATTCAATTAATTAACTGTACTGAAATATTCGCAAGTGCTACTTTTAGAATTAGGGCTACTGACTATCAAATTAATCGTCAAAATATAAACATAGGTACTACCGTTGATTATAAATACTATTTACTATAGTATTTATAATTAATGGTACTACCTAGATAAGTATACTAATAATATTTATTTTACTTACTATAATATCATTTGTTAGGTTTTTATATACAACGAACGCATATTTTTGTTGATAATAGCCAATAGGTCCAATCATAAAATCCAAATGTAAATGTTGATAAACTCTAATGTCTTGGGCAGGAAGAACAAATCCTAAACTATAGAATGAAATAACTGCCAATAAAATCTAACAAACAAAAAAAGTGCACTATATTTCCATTGTTAAATTTTATTTAAGTAGGTATACCAAATAATTGTGCCCTTATGATCGGTGGTGTCTCGGCGGGCGGCCGGAAATCGGATGTGCACCACCACAACGACGGCCTTGGTCATAAGCCGCAACACCACCAAGCCATATTTCCACGATAATCCATCTGTTGCTGACCATCGGTATCGCGTTCGCTCCACTGTTGGGTGCCAGTCGGGCTGTTGTTGACCAACGTTGCCAACGACATAAAGTGGGCCATACGCGCACCATTGCTTCCGGTAAGTATAAACACCCTCGTAAATTTTTCAAGAGCGATTTGATACGTCAAATGTACGTTTATCTCACCGTTTACCCGTTTTTTTCCAGGTAAAATTTATCAAAATCAAAGAATACAGCTGATTAGCTGATAAATATAGCTACCCGAGACGAGTACTTATAAGCGATAAAGTTTGGTAAGGCCCACAAGTGCATACCATGCTCGACAAATAATTCTAATTGTGGCGTACGCGAGTAAATAATAGCAATATTTATATTATTATTTTTAAGTAAACCGACAACGAACATTATTTTCATATTTATAAATTATAATGACATTCGTTTTGTATATTTCTAATTTATACGAATATTATATTATCAGTAAAAAAATATAAAATAGTAAATTCCATTTAAAAAAAATGTCTGACCCCATAAAATTGATTTCCATAGAAATAAAGTGACCTTGCACATTTTATTCGCACAGGTATTCGTACATATACTACTATATTAATTATAATATATATCTATAACATAGTAAGTAAAATAATATATTGTAGGTCGACGTCGACCAGATGCCGAATGTGTGACTCCATAGTCCATAGTGTTGTTTGGCTTTTAAAAATTTTGAACTTGACCGATATTCACAAACCTGCAGATGCGGCATTGTCAAAATCGTATGCGTAAGCAAAAATTATGCAAGTGCCCATGTGACAAATCCGTTAATCATACATATTATTTTTACCTCGGTATTCGGTCGACGGTCGTTTGCCGTTCGAATACACATTTCAATTATTAAATAAGTTTTTAGTCAATATATTAAAGTGATGGGCAACAACTATCGATGGCTAAACATATTGCAACGACACGTTTTATATTCGTATAATATAATTATTTTGTTTTTTTTTTTTACTATCGCTATATTTTATCTGTGCTACTGAAAGTTCATAATAGTATACAGTTTTGCAGATATCAGAATATATACTAATATGTTATGGGTGGTATTAAATATATAGTACCTACATAAACTGAGGTAAAAAGTTACTTGAAAAATAATTACGCAGAGTGCTACATAATAATATACCAAACTCTACCAAAGTGATATAAACTACTTACCTACTTGGACTAGAATTTTGCCGTAACGATCGATTAAGTTCGTTTGATCGCACTCACTCGACACAGTCCTAAGCCTAATCTATATACACCATACACGTATTCGGTCACACGTTAGGATACTGTATTTATTCGTATATTACCTATATATCATATTATTATGAGTGCATCGACGTTTCAGAATTTTCACCTCCACACGGATTGTTCTCACCGGAACTCGGCCATGGAACCGATCATATCAAAGAACACCTGACGTCTTACACTGCTGAAGGTCAATCCGAAACGGGGTCCGACGCGATTCATCAAGTACAGAACCCGCGGCCGCCTTGGAACCGTCCGAACCCGCGACGGTCGATGACACCAGAAATGAAGTGAAGAAAATATAGTATGACGATCCGTCGCAGACGAATATATTACATATTATATATTATGATCACGAGTTCACGACGACCACGATTTCTTATTTTTTATAAGTACTACATATTATAGTTCTGTTCGCCGCGATTGCAGTTTAATTTATTTTATACATTATATTATTTATAATATTGTCCGTTGAACCCTATCTATATGATGGAACAAATGCCTAACAATAAATCATTAATAATTATATTTGAACGTAGTGTTTTTAATTATATCCTTTTAACCGCGTTTCATCGACAGAACAAAAGTTGTTCATTCGATCAACCATTTCACATTACAAAAAGTCAACAAAATTTCTATCATTCATATAATATAGGTATACCTGCCATTTCTTTATACCTGCTTAATATACCTAAATTATAATTTAATATAATATTAGGTTATATATCATCATAGACTATAGTCTATATTACATTATGTTAGTATACGTGATCTCCGTATACTGATCACCAGATGTTGATTTACGGGGGGTTTTTGAGAGTTGAAGCACCCATCCGTTCCGAATATCGAACTTTTTTTTGTGATCACTGGTCAGAAATGTTTTGTCCGCTATGACGTGTAACTGTGTAATCGTACTCTATACTTACATTATTTAGTCTTGTACTCGTGTTTAATAAGTGAGTTTGAGACGTGTTTACGCTTATTTTTATTTATATATTACGAGGGTCGAGGATATAAACTATAAAGTGGTTATAACAACTACTATTTTGCAGAAAACCTGTATGCAAAACCAGTAGTACGCACAACGTCATTGTACAACGAGGTGATAGCCGATAGGTACCGCTCGGTGGTACTCTTGCAAATTCTTCGGTATATTTATACATCCAAATAAAATATATTAATTTATGTAAATAAGTAATAACTTATAGATAACTATAAGATAAATATACTGTGAGGTAACTATATGTTTTCTTATATACAATTTGTTTATTTCTTATGATATTTCAAGGATCAACAATTTCCCAACACCTTTATGAAATTTCACCTACTGCGATTTTTCTTTCACTTGCCACATCTACAGAAGATACCTATTAAATGCCTTCAATGTTATTTTGTTGTTAACTATCATCGTCATTTAGTAAACAACTTTTATTACGCGAGCTAGTAGTAATGGTATACGGTATACCTAGCTATTATCTAATACAATAATCTTTGTTTTGTTTTGTCAATTAAAACTAAATTTCAGTCAAGATATTCGTATTATTAATATATTTAGAAGTTTATCCACATATTTAATAACATTATACCTACACATATATATTTGTACTTTTCAAATTTTAATTAATATTATTAGGAAATTAAAATTCAGACCATACCTACATAACTAAAGATATTATTCAATTATTGTAATTATATATGTAAATCGTTAACGGTTTGAAAACGAATGGAGAATAAATTATATAAATCGTGTTAACTAATTTGAATCTTAAAACAAACTTTATCTTATATTCTATAAGACATACCTATATAACTCCTTACTCCGGGCGAAAAATGTAGTCTCCTACAGTCCTACTTACCTCTACCTGTAGTGAAACAAAACCAAATTATATATTATATATTATAGGTACCTAGATTCAATTAATTATCACAACGATAACTTACAATTTAGTTTTTAATTTATTGCACCTATATAACGACTACGTAATAACACGCGACCTATTTTCTTTTCGAATATCTATAATATAGCATAATAATGTGTAGGTATAGAAGCGTACTACATGTATGGTGTACCTACTATTATAAATTATAATGTACCTACCTATAATTAATATAACGGAAAGAGCAGATAACAATTTTATTTTGCTATATATAGGTATTGTAGTTGGTAGTTCTCATGTATAGTATTTCTTTGTATTCTACTGAAACTGAATATTGTATTACAATTTATAAATATGAACTTTGACCTACTACATTTTTTTCAAAAATTATTGTAATTAACAAACTGCTTTTCTTGTTGAATTCCATGGGCCATGATAATTGTTGTTGTTATCAAATTAATTATTTAAAACACTTCATAACTGGGCATCTGCCCATTTGTTATTAAGATAAAATAATAATTAATTTGGAGATATTATTGAACAGTGAAAATTGTCTTGTAAACTTTAAACAAGAACGATTATCGTTAACAAGTATAAAAATAATTTAACTGAAATAAGAGTCGAGTTTAAAATGCAATTAAATTTTTCACAATTATTTAGGTACACGCTGATGATAGTAATTATTATGATATTGTAATGAAAATATTATGTGTGTATACGAGACATCTGTCCACAATCCACATACCCACATAGATACCTCCATAAATGCTAATTTTATTTTTCCGAGCATAGTCCTTTACACATTGAGTATAAGGTATACCTATTGAATTGAACTGTTGTATATAGAGTGTAGACTAATAATTACGGCTCCACATAAAATATTGTTAAAATATTAATTAATTATTAATACTTAATTATTCCACCATGACGTAGATGATACCCATATATGATGGTTGGATGTACTAAATTCTTCGTACAATGAATACAAATTACTACGATAATAATTATTGTATGAATTAAAATAATGATATAATACAATATATTAATATGAGTTTCATTGGAATCGTCACGTATTGTAGTCGCGGGCACTGATGGTGTAACCTATATAAGGCTATATTGGGGGACGGAGTGGCCGAGCGGACTACGGCGACGGTTCAATTCCCGGCCACGTGCTGCATCGCTCTCTGCGCAGGCAACTGCTTACAGGCGGTGAGGCCGCCATCCCCCAAACGGGCACGGCAGAAATCTACGAGTGCCCAATAGAAATAATTCTGTCAAATAGGCCTCCCGGCCTACTACCGGACATGACGTCGTACGGAAAAAAAAAATTGGCTATATTGTACTGATATTGCTATATCGATGATGTTCCATATGTCCTAAATGTTTACCTAGACACGTACATTTGGTGTACCTAGGGTCCTAGGTAACATATAGTATAATAATATCATCTGAAATTTATAATGCTCTACAAATCCGAGACGCACATGGGCGTTGAGCATATATACATATAAAAATCCATTATAATATGCTGTATTACGGTATAATAATTAGTTCTAACGAGACAACGAGGTCATGTTGTTTGCCACACACACACACACACACACACACACACACACACACACACACAAGTATATAGGTAACAACGACGATATATATATATGTTATTATGCGTACCTACGTTATAATATTATTATCGTTTCGTGGGGGTCATGTCGTGTAAAGTGTGCGTACACGGCCATTACGCAAGAGAATCGCATCACACACAGGTGTCTATATTATATCTATACTTCGAGTGTAGCTGAGGTGGGTAGATATTATGTCGTGTGTATGATAATCGTATTCGGTAAGAAACTGGTTTCGATTTACTACACGCTGCAGGAGTGCACGAGGAGCGAAAATCGTATCAGATCACTGCGCAGTCCAGTCCGTCCGTCCGTCTGCAAGTACGCGAGCTGCTGCGAAAAGAAACACAAAGGACGATAAAAAATAATCATGAAGTGTTTGATATTCGTGGTAGCAGTGGTGGCGGCTTTCGCTACGGTTTCGGCCGACAGGATCAAACGCGCCCCGGTAAGTATATAGATTTCACTCGGCATCATGTTTTGTCAACAATCGATTTGCTAAAAACCATTTTTTTTTTAGAGTCATGAGTTATAACTATATAAGGACAGGATGTTTATGGCTTTTCAATAGTTTTTCTTTTAGTTGTGCACTTGTGCACTTTGTACTTCATATTATTATAAATCTGTTTGTTATGACGTAGAATACAAATTTTATAACATTTTATTTTTCTAATTTTTATTTTTAACGACATTTTTTTTAAATATTGTATAGGTACAGCCATAATATGTATAATATTGTTAAGAATAATAAGTTATTAAAAAAAAAACATACCGTACATAACGTACCTACATATTATATAGTTTATTTAGAATGAATAATACAATCGTACAATGTCATATAACATATCTGATTATTTTAAGAGCTTATTTTTGTTCATATTTTAAAGTATATTTTTTGGATTTTTAAGCGTATAATAATAATTGTATAATTATTATGTAACGCTCTCAGGCATTATACATTTATACATACATACCACTTTTCGCAACTTAGTAAAAGATAAATAAAAGTATTTAAAATGTTTGTCCTGCTGTATCTAATTAGAATTATAAAATGTCGTTGATCTTATTTTTTAGTTGAAAGTTTCGGTTTACTATGAATCTCATTGTCCGGACAGCAGAGACTTCATTATGTCACAACTTCATCCATACTTCTGCAAAGTACAACAATACTTGAACTTGAACTTGGTGCCCTTCGGCAAAGCATATGTAAGTACATATTTAGTAGGTATATTTAAAGTTGTAATTAACCATTAGTTATAATTTAAAAACAAAGGCATTAGTAATGAATTAAGGCTGATATTTACACGAATAGTGTTTTGAAAATTACGAAATAGTATATAATTATTGATTATTGTAAGAAAAATGTATTTATCATTATTGTACTGCATAGATACTCTCTACAGCATTATACGGCTATACAAACAAATATTACACACAATTTTAAACACTGAAATTATTTATACTAATGACCAAAAATATTATATTTATAACAAATAACAATAATAAAATATCAATGTGTTTTTCCATGAAAATGAAATAACCAATTTTATCTTGAAATATTACGTTACTACAGTAAATATCTAATTACCTACTAATTTATATAATACTTTTTTAAATACCTCCACAGCTCCACCCATATAAATTATACTTAAGTCAACATATTTAATATTTATATAAATATAGTACCTATAAATTAATGGGAACTGGGAAGAGTACGTTTCGGCGTAATATTTCCCTATATGTATGTACGACTGGGTGCAGCCTTTTAACATTACTCGAAGAACACCATCCCTACTTGTACTTGTAAGTTGGAATAATAGGTGATATTTTCTATTAATTTGTATGTGGTTGATTAATTTTATTTGCCGCAAAACGTTGTCCTGATTTGTTAATATAATTCAATGTACCTATTTAATTAAAGTTGTGATATTTTTTATTATTATATGATTATATTTTTTAATTTTTTATGCAAACCGTTGTCTTATATTTTTGATAGAATTATGTATTATTTTAAATTTGATAATTTACCCAATACAAATTCATACACACTTTTAGTTTTCTTCAGTAGGAATATTTTCTTGATTTATTTTTATTATTTTTCTTACAATGCTGTTCATTTTAAATTGGTATGGGTTTGTGCCCAAACATGTCCTTTATTATACGTCCAAACGTATTAAAAAAAATGCATCCAAACATGAAACGTGATTACAGTATTTAGGTAAATGTTTGATAACGTGCCCAAATGTGTTACTCCCAAATTCATACCTAATTTATTAATATACATGATACATTCTTAAATCATAATACTTAATGATCGATTTGTAATATATTTCTTAATCTAATTTCAAGCAGTGAACACAATATTATACTCATCATACAGGTAAAATACCCTAATTAACGATATGATAATAAGTAATAACTAATAACTAATAAATATAACCAACCATTTATTATAAATTAAACACATCGATACCACATGTATCGTTGGGAAAACTAAACCATATCCACATATGTACGTGCGTTTAGGAACAAGATAATTTTTAGTTGGTGGGTCGAAGGTATTTCTTAAAAAAAATTAATTTGATGACTATCAAGTTTAATGGAGAAGCCAATGAACAATACAATTAAATGTTTATACTTAATGACAAACGTTGTCTCAAAATGTAATTACCTACTTGAATCATTCAAAAAGCAATTCGCTCATTAGTATATAACTACAAACTACAATAAGTACCTACCCATGTTAATTAATTACATATTACATATGTCATTAAACCCGTTTACAACAACTATAGATTATAATGTAGGTACATTCTAAGAAAAATACTTAAATAGTGCAGAAAAAAGATATATAATATAATAATATACCAGGTGCACTGTTTAGTGTTTACATGCGATGATGACATGATATTTATAATTTTATAAATCTAATTTTGTGGAATCTCCATGGATTGTTAATTGGTTTATTGTATAATGGATGATCAACAGACATGTTCATATTATTATTTTTGTTTAAAATTCAACGTTTCGAACTCGATCGTTTCACGTCCATCTTTGAAGTGGTTCCGTGCTCTTATCCCATACAAACATATTATATAGCCTATATAGGTATTAGTTTCATACCGTTATACCGAGATGTCTGCCATCCGATGAATTCCGGTAAATAGTATATATCGTGTCCGACTACACCACAGTGTGAGCGGGATTAATAAAAAAAAAAACACTGGGGGATTCATTGGTTATTGGAAAATAGTGCCCTCTGAAATTTATTTATTCATATTGTAATAGGGACGGATCAATAACGAAGAAATAAAATGAACTAACGATCACTAAGAAAGCAAAAACGAATAAAATTTGTTTGCACCCAAAATTCAATATGAGGAATGTCCGGGCATGTCCTCGGCACCCCCTGTACTGGAAGAGATAAAGCACAGACGATGGGATAAGAAGCGCTAACAAGCACTAACGACGCACAAACTATCACAGCGGGTTCGGACCCGAAATTCAAATGGGGGTGCTAGAGATATAGACCCGAAATTCAACTGATAATGTGACATGTGAGTCCGGGAAAATAAAGAAATTAGTTTTTATAATTAATGTCGAACGTATATGTTATAATAAATCAACGAATCGACAACGCGTTTGACACGACACAGTATATACTGTCGATCGACCGATTTCGTCCAGTGTAATACCGTCTTTATTATGTACCTACTTGGTTCTCGGTTGAAATTTATAGCAGACTTCCGGCGAGGGAATTGCTCGGGATTTATAATATAATTTGTAAGAATAATATAGGATGTATTATTTAATAGATTTAAATATTTTATAAGCATAGGCGTGACTATTGTGGGAGCCGTGCATGCGGCGGCTTCCCCAGTGAATACCCCACATAAATTCAATATAATATGAATACTATGGTAGGTTTAGATCATTAATTATTTTAAACTAATAAGAATACTAGAAAAAAAATACCAAATAAAATGTGTGTTCTACTATAATATATACAAATAAAATATGGTCTGTCGTTATTTAAATTACTTAAATTTATCAATGACTATAAAGATTTGGTATCGACCGATTTTCTGACCTAATCATAATTTTTTAAATCTAAAATTAATAGAAATAAAATTAGCTTTTAAATAATATTTACTTAAAAACGTGAATTACAACCGACGGTGAACACATCCTTGCATCTTTACATGCATATATTACATTTGAAATTATAATTACATCCTATTTATAACGAAATTAGTGCTAAAAATCATAAAAATTATTAATTTTTGTGTCATGAATCCATCAATACCAAAGTGTGTTTGAGGCAGGAAAAAGGGATTAACAATTTGTATAAGATTCCCTTGCAATATAAAGGTCTGGTCACGCCTATGATTTTTAGTGCGTATACTATAAGAAACTAACACTGTAGATGATAATGTACAGCCAGATGTCAGTTGTAGTCAGGATCTCATAATATTTTTACCTATTACAATATGCCACACAAATACACAATAATGTAATTTTAATAATTAGAAACCTGTGCAGATTCAGAGATATTATACATATTGATTTATAATAAAGTTATTTAAAATACAAAAATTGAATATATTATATACGTATTCCTAACACAAGGGCGTGTTAGAAATTTTATTCTGTGAGGAGAGGAGGGTTTCAATATTTTTACTAGCAGTCAGCACCTTGTATTTCAAATGTATTTATTTCACTATAGGTAGTACTTTTTTTCTAAATTTGTTAAAAGTATAGTGTTGACTGTTGGGGTGGAGTTGAATACCCAAATCCTCACCTAGGCACGCCCCTGCCTATATATATACAATATAGCATTATTAGTGTTATTAGTAGTAATGGTCATAATATGAACATTAACATATAAGTCCAATGTTCATACTTCGCTGTTTGTCCTTATCACACAGACTCAGACTTAGGAATTTTAAAACTAAACACGCTGACTGATTACCGGTTCTAATATTGTTTTTTTTTTTTTTAATTCTAGAGTTCGGATGAAGGTTTTACTTGCCAACACGGACCTAAAGAATGCCGTGGTAATACAATACATAACTGTGTGTTGAAACGCATACAAGATTCTAAAGCTCAAGTAGACTATGTGAATTGTGCCATGTACGATCCGGACCAACCAGGACACATTGAGAAAACGGTACTTTTTAACAATTATACGGATACAATTTGAGTACATACAGCAATATAGAAAGTTTATTTAATAGTATACCTAGGCTTACTACCTATTATAGTAACGGATAAGCATGATGGTAACTGCAGGAGAAATATAATAACTTTTTCCAACAACATATTTTTCTAACCATCAGAAAGCAATAATAAATATAGCTGTATATAATATATCTAGGTACTGAATCATTGACACAACTGAGTTTATTATAATGTTATTAAAAATTGTAGGTATATACACCTTACTACCTTAGCTACTGCTATATCTAAGCAGGGTTGATATTAAACGGGAACACCTTTCACTCAGGGAGGAGATGATTTTTTTAGGTTAACGACATTTTACTTATCAATGAAAAATATATTAACTGAGTAAAGTATTGAAAAAAAATGGACGATTATATAAACTGTCTCGTCTTTAATTGACCTGCAGTAAACCCTCCCGATGGTACACTCTCCAGAGTCTGAAAAATCTTCGTTTATACCAAGCGTGCCCACTGCCTAACCTTTTTCAACTTGCGGGCCACATTCAAAATGTATATTTATACGGCGGGCCGCATATACCTACTGGTTAATTTTGATGAAATATTCAGTACTGATATACTTAAAAATTGTAAAATATATTGTAATTCTTTTAAGCTTATAAAAACAACATTTATTTTTTATTTATGCCTATAGAAATTTCTAATTTTATAAAATGGTCAGAGGCCAATTGGAATACTTCCACGGACCGTGAGTTGGGCACGTCTGGTTTATACATTATAATTCTATCATTAGATTTTTAATTATGTTCGCAATAATATGAATGAACACATTTTTAAAATGTAAGATACCTATACATTTGAATTTAATAAAAATAAAAATAAAGTATTTAAATAATAGTAAATAATAATTTAAATCAATTTCAAATTAAACTATCATTTTAATTAACTTTTACAATTATATGAATATATAGATTAAAAACCTTAAGGTGTCTATTTTTTGGTCATTATAGTCTATAATTTTAAAACAACCCTGGATAGTTTATATATTTCCTTCAAGTAAACACAATGTTGACTCCAGAGAGCTTACATACATTTCCACGAGGTAAACATAAAATTGGCCCAGGAAAGGTTACCATTGTCCATCGGGAGAGTTTACCATTCCCCAAAAAAATTAAACCTTTAACACAATTTATCAGAAATATCTTATTTAAATTTTAAATATAAACGTATCATGTAGATTATAGTCTTCTTTTCTGTCCAGTTGGAAAAATATTATCGATTTTGAATTTGTTTCAGTGCGTCGAAGGAAGCGGCTTGGACGTTGAACAAGTGAAAAAATGTTTTACTTCCTCGGAGGGCTACACAATGATGCTCAAGGCTGAAAAAGAAACCAAAGCCATGACACCTGGACCACTATTTGTACCTACTATCGTGTTTGACGATGTAAGTATATAGTATATTTTTACTTATCTATGTGTTTAATAAACAATAGGTACAATAATAGTATCGTAAGGATGGAAGTAATTTTTTTTTAATTTATCACGTTTTGTTGTCTCTCCAGGAGTACAACGACAATGATCAAAATCAAGCTTTCGTGAACTTCGAATCGACGCTTTGTGAGAAACTAGTTAGCCACGGACACACAGACGTATGCTCGAACGGTGTGATCCAGAACACTCAAATATGTTGAACGATTTATGTACCATACCTTATAATAATGATTTTATTAATAATATTTTTCTCATTATTTGTCATATTATCATCATTATTATTATATAGATTAAGATGAATTTTGTATATAAATATTATATTTATGCATTTTGAAATTTATTATCAACCTAATATATTCATTTATCATTATTCATACATGCATACAGATACGAAAATCCACAGGCAGTTTTCTTCATTATATCAATACGAAAATATTATCTTCCGTGTTTTTTTTTATACAATTCCATATTCCAAACTTAGATAGGTACTCACCTAAAAACCATAATTCTACTTTTAAAATGAATAAATATATATCAATATTTTATGTAGGTATATGCAGTGCAGTATAAGAGTGTTTCTCAATATGTTTTCAGCGGTTGTGGTTAGGGGCTTAGTCGGTCCGTGGTCGTGTTTGGCCCGATGACTGAGCCGCAGGTATTCGTTCATTACGCCGAACACCATGGGCGTAACTATAGAATTGATTATTCAATTAATTATTCGTAATTATTTACGGGGGCTAGATTTTTAGAAAACCAAAATGTAAAATAACGAGCCCCCTCACACCCTTCTTATGAGCGTCATTGAAATTTAGTAATCACAAAAAGTCCACTAAAATCAAGTATCTGCAGCAGTCATTCTTTTTTTTGAAAAGAATTTTTTCACAACAAATTAAGAAAATCTTTGTATGAAAAATCGAATGAATATCCAATGTAATAATATTTTGAACTTCAGACGCTCATAAAAATTTGATTTGACCTTCCGGTAGACATTTTATTTTTGATAAAGGTAGTCAAACTAATGAAGAATCTTAAATTACATTAAAAAAAAAAAAATTGTATGAATTCCTAACTCAAAAGAATTTACACATTTTCGTGATTTGTACGTCTTTTGTCAAAATTAGAACTTTAAATGCTTATAAAAAAAAAAAATGTGATAATGTATTTTAAATAGTTTTTAACTGTTATTGTTACAATATATTAGAAGCCTTGTTTTAAATTTTCAAGTATTTTGACCCAACAAATAAAATTTAATTGACATTTATAAATAAAAAAACTAAACAAATTTGAAACTATGTCCGTAAACGGCTAAAAGCATGTGAAAATATATTAAAAATGTTATGGTGTATATAGAAAATGATGATTTCATGTATCTTCAATCATTTTTTTTAGAGTTACACCAAAAACCAAAATCGATTTTGCGTATAATTCCCGTTTTTCCTTAATTTTATTTTTTTGTTTTTTTTTTTGGGCTTTTGAAAACTATTGGGAATTTTAAATGTTGACTTCCCCAATGCACCAGCTACATTTACTTTCAGATCGAACAAGGCACTGAAATTGAAAATCAAATCGTGATTTCGACTACTTATCGTGTACACAGACGCAAATAAAAAACACACATCATTATGTAAAATAAATATACATTCATCGTTCCGATTAGCTTCTAAAACGATTTTAGGTGAAAGTTTTTTATCCATATTACGTATGGGTCTGAGAGAAAACAATTAATATTGCGCTGACATTCTCTTAAAGTAAATTTCGTAAAGTATAGCCAAGCCGTAGATGCTCTACATTTGTGTAGACGGCGTAAAATCATTAAATTTTTCCCAATAATTACTAATTATTTAAAATATTATACAGCATAAAAGTGTCTGAGCTTTGTTAAAATTATGATTGGTTCTCGTTACTGTAATATTTATTTATTTATTATTATAAGATTACGTCCAAATAGCCCATCAGTCATTTCAATGGTAAATAGTTACAATAATATATTATATATAACCTAACAAATTATGTAACCTAAATTAACATCAAGAAAGAAAACGAAAACGAAAATGGAAAATTGATAACATTCTTAACAATTTAGAATACTAATAATAAAAGTTTATACAACGTATATACAAATTAAAGCAAATATAATTTATTACCTAATTACCTAATATGAATATAAAGTATTATGCTATAATAAGACAATAAGTAATAACTTATGTCTTATAATAATTAATAAGTCGACCTAATCCTTGCGGTGTGCGTACCAATACCTATATCGGGCTATAATATATGTACCTATTGTAAAATACTAAAGATTAATGAAAAGTTTTTCTAGTTGGTAAAATTAATGCAGAGTTATATTCCTGAACCTAATCCAATATCAATTTGTAATAACTTTATTACTATATTAACTTTAATTTTTAATTTATTTTAAATTTTAAACCAATAATGAATTTCCTATTGAATACGTTAAGCCTTTTTAGAGCTCAACAGTTTATAGCCAAGTTCTAATCGAAAAATTACGATTGTAGTTTATTATATACAGGAATATGACATACATAATGTATACCTTTGGAACAATTAATGCCTAATTTTATATTAATTTAATATTGTTTTAAAACAAATACCCAGTTATTTGTACAGCTGAATATTGATATAAAGCAGCTTCAGAAAGATAAAAAAAAATACTGACATATTTACCCACTTGTGTATACAATAATTTGAAAAGTATATAATAACTAAACTTTTTTTATCTCTAATATTTACAGTTATTATTCTTTATACATAAATGTATAACTCAAATCTAAACCATTCATATTTCCTACTTCGTTCATCCGTGATAGGTACTTGTGTTAGATATTTCAATTTAAAAATAAACAAGTGTAATTGGTTAATGAGGACAAACATTCACTACCTATACCTATACTATAATATGATTAATATGGGAACATGTTAACTTTATGGGTGTAATTCATATTTTATAGGTAATTTAGAAATTAAAATAAAATTATTAGTTTATATATCATAATATTATTTTATCACTTACCTGTCATACCTTATTCGTTAGACGTTAATCAACTATAATAATTTATATAATATAAATCACTAAAAACTTCAAATAAATGTCTAAGCAATAAGTAATATGTAAGTATAGTTAGGTTAGGTATTTATATTATGAAATTTAAACATTAATGTAAGATTCAGTTTTTATTCCTATCAAGGTTACCTAATGCTATTATAGTAGGTAGTTTTAACTTAACTTTTCGTTTATTATGCTATTTATTTTATTGATTATAATGTTCTATTATTTGAGGTATACACTATTTATACTTTTGTTATACTTCATATGTCTCTATGTTTAATATTTTAATAACAAATAAATGTTAAAATGCCACTGATATGATTGTCCACTGACCACTCCTATTTAATATTTTTATCTAATGCTATATAATATAACTATACTAGTAAAATACATTTTAGTAGGTTGGTATTGTATAATAATTGTGTAATAATTCAACTAAGATATCTAAAAATAATAGCAATATAGTAAATTAATTTATAATTATTGATCATGAATCAATGATCTACCTACGCAGTGCATAACGAGTTATGGTCCATCAAGAATATTTTATGTAGGTACATACGGTAAGTAAATGTATAAATATTAAATACATATTCCACATACAATTAAGAAATACTATATTATTGGTCAAAGGAACATAATATAATTATTATGGAAGAGTTTTAAATTACTAAGCAAGTAGACAGTATTAGGAAGAATTTAGAACTGTGCATTAAATATTAACCAATTTTTCCTGCAGATCGCCAAACAGTGAACATCAATATTTGGGGCGATGAACAAAATATGGCAATTGACCCAAAATCCAATAAGTTGGAGTTCAAATAGACACGACGTTTGGACACATAGAATCAAAATAAAAATGTACATGGATAATGGATAGTACAAAACCATAATTTTACTTGCGACAAATCAAAGAACGGGAGTAGGTATACGTCATGTAAACAATGGACACACTTTGAACCAATAAAATCAAGGATAGCATAATTATATACCTAATATACGTAATGCGTATACTGTATATCTACCGTATCCACTAAATTGCAAAAAAAATAAAGACAACAATTTTTTGATTTTTCGGATTGAATATAGGTAACACATATAGTTTATGATCAAAATATTTATAATATTAAAGTTGCAAAAATAAAGTTTTTGGAAGAAAATTAACTGTTATAATATGCAGCCAACCTCTTCGTGGTATACCTACCCTACTGGCTACTGGTTGGTATCCAGTGTCTCCTGGATAACGCTTTTATATATATATAGGCTCTAAAAAGTCAAAAAGAAAAGAGAGTTTATAAACTTTTACCCGAAAGTCGAAACCTGGTATTTTTTTTTTTTAAATATACTTACCCACACGTTATATTAATTTTTGGTGCCTGAAAAAAATGTTTTTCTAAACGTGTATGCTCAATCTTTCGAGAAATACGCCAGAATTGGTTCCTGACTTAAATAAAGTATAAGATTGGTTTTTGATAAAAATCGCTTATCATTATACAACATTTCAAATTGGTTCCCATAATATGTATAAATCGGTATTCTTATGATGATAATATATTATATTTTATTAGGTTTTAGAATCTCTGGGAAAGCTTATAAATATTATATTATATCTAATAGATTGCTATAAATAAGAAAAGTTTATTGGGGAAAATATTAAAAAAATTTAATGAATGCTAAATTTCGAATTTACAATTCGTCAAAAATATGTATGTTGTAAATTCATAACACATTATTTTTTTTTCATATTCTTTATTGTTATCAACCGACTTATTATGATACCATATTGTCCAAATTATTGATATTATTATTAGCATTGACAAATACGTAAGTGGTATAGCCGGTAGGTGTATAGAGTATATTATAATGTATAATATAAACTGACTGTAGTAACATTTTTAACCATAAAAGTATACAATGGGTACTCTAGATTCTAGAGTCTAGAAAGTCCTAAGTCTGTGTAAAACGGGAAGGAAATTGTTGTTTGAATAAATCATAGCAATTTTAAAAGTTAATTAAACATAGTTGTATTATAATGAAAGCTCATCAAAACCAAACCGTACGTCATCCGTATAGAGAACAACCCGGGAACCAACTCGTAGTCGTCCAATTGTTCCCCCAATTCCCAGGTAAAGATATGGTTATTATGTACCGTGGTGCTGTCAATATTTTTAATTCAGGAATGAATAATAATTAAAGATAACAAGCTAAACTGTTATTTGTTACAGATTTATATCGGAGGTACTAATTAACAGTTAGAACCATGACATTTTAAAAATTTTAAAAATTACTTAATTGTCGAAAACATAAACGGCTTAGGTACTTATTTTCTATACATATCTAATAAATAATTGTGAGTAAAAACTACATGGAAATTTAAAACTACAGCTATCTTAGAAAGATATTTATAGGTAATCGTATACACAATAATAATAATGATCATAAATCGAGTGAACACGGTATTAAGAATGGTTATTTTGAAACTAGTCCAACGTAATTACATAAAATGCACGTGCCACCATTAGACATATTATATTAATTAATGGGTACCATTTAAGTTCATTTAACGCATATCCGGTAATAGTACAATGGACGGAAAAACTTTGGCAAATTCTATGACTATTTAAGGACGTAAGAATTGGGTTGAACGGTAATGGAAGTTAAGGCTTTTGCCTATATTATAGTTAGGAAGTACCTATAATGTTATCAATAAAAAACTTTTCATTCGATATCAATGCTCATTTCTAATTTTGAAATTAAAATAGGCATTCACTATTGATATTGCCATTTAAGAATCAAAAAATTATAATGGTTTTGTTATGAAAAAAAAAGAAAAACTTTAATTGTTTATATACAGTATAAAATATATTATATATGTATTTATAAGCATTAAACTATGAAAGTATCTTTTATCTTACAATAATAAGTATTGACTTTAACTGTTAAATTAAGATCGTATAGGTAGTGAAATTAAATGTTACCTATAGGTACCTATAATTTGCGTAATAATTGACAAATTACACATCAATTTTTACAGCAATAGCCGCAATAGATACACATTTGTGTATTTGTAATTTTCTTTTTGAAAAAGTTACATATTTTTGAAAGATGAAAAACTTATAAAATAAAAAATATGACACAAATTCATTACAATATACAAAAAAAAATATTATTATATTGGTAGGTAATAAGTGACAAAAAAAAATTTTAGAGGTAGGTCCCGAAAATAAAATTATAATAATATGTAATTGAAAATTAAAATAGATTTTTTCCTCACCACTAACAAAATATTCCAAGATATGATATTGAAACTAAACATTGCCCAACTATTCTAAAATATTTTCAAATATTCAAATTTCAAAAACACTTCTTCCAGTAAACTATGTGTTAAAAAAAATCGTCAACAAAATGTTTTACTCTTATAAAACTGTACGATATAACTGTACTATACCGTATATTATGCACAGTAATGATATGTAAAAACCTACAAATCCGGACCATAGTAACTAACTATTACATTAAAATTATATTAGGTACAGTAAAACTAGATATAGGTCTCTAGGATTTTTTCACATCTCGAATTTTTTTTCCCCTCGAGATTTGAAACGACGAGATTTTACTTAATAATATTATTAAATATTCACTTAAAATCTAACGACTAGTATAAAAAATTTGCAGCTTCAGAAATCCGTCACGTTCGTCGTGCGCAGGCTGTACACATGTTCGTCCCGAGGTTCCTGATGCAACGGCGTCCAAGTCGGCGCGGTATCAACACTGTCGTCAGTTAACTTGAGGCAGATCCAAGCGCCGCTCGTGGCCGCCATCATCGAACCTATGCAGCTGCTCGTCAAAGTGGCCAAAGGCATCACGTACTCGTTGGCCACGGGTAACTAATAAATATAATAAAATATCAATATATATTACAATTTACAACATCCTGATTATACGTACAGACATAATTAATAATTAATTATATTATGGTTTTGAGGAAGTGTCGGTGGTATATGATTCCTGGTGGAGGGTTGCACCATGCGATCTATGCAGAGGTCTTACCAAACTGTGATCGCACGCTCTTTGTTTTTGATATGAATTTATTAAAATTAACTACTGTCAATAACAATTCTTTATTCGTGCGCAAAATAAAGGGTCATTGGTATGTTGTGTGTTGCCAAAATGTATTGCATTTCCAAAATGCGTCATACCGTCAAAAGTTTGGCAACATAACTGCATTCAGTGGCCTTTGATTTGATTCTCACTTCACCCCTACAAATTATTTATTACATATAATAGTAGCTGATTATACCTACCCAAAAACATATAACTTAGCTGTTCAAAGTCTGTTTTTTGAGGCAGTTTCTAATGTCGATGTGCGTAGGTATATATACCATAGATAGGTAATCTGAAATCACATACAAATATTATAGGTAATACACGTATTTTAAGGAATCGCACAGGTCAGTTATTCTCTGAAAGAGCTCCCGCGGGACTGGCGCTACAGTTGATCAGCACCGTGCTGGCTGATTCCGGTGCAGGCCAACCGCGGGCACAGCAAGCCAAGGTCATGGAAAATGCCGAGAGGCAGCTCGTTGGCCTGCTGTTGCAGGAAAATAAACCGGCACTGCCGCACTGGTGGCTTTGGTGACCAGAGCTCATGATGGATGATCACTGGTCGCGTCATCATTATTATTATTATTATTTATTTATTATGTAAACCGTGACACGAAAATGAGTTTAAGGTCCGACCGGGAACGTCTCAGCACTGAGCACAGCATAAATAGCCATGGTATAGGTATACCTGCGACGTTACCACTTACCGATCTGCGGAAAGATAGGTACTATTGGTACCATACACGAGTCGTAAATATATTTATTTATGTACACGCTTTAATCGGCGAAATAAAATATTTACATGTCCAAATGAACATAGAAAACGAGCACTCGTTTGTGCAAATATTATTACAGTTTTGTTTTTTCGCTGACGCGGTACGAACGGTTATAGGTACCTTCGACTACAATGTTGCAATAATATACAACGCTGTAGCTATAGCCTTGAATAACTTTCATTGAACCCGTAAGAAGTATCAATACAACGTGTGACACCTGTCTTGTCGTCACACATATTATATTATGCTATATACTTATATATAGACGGTGGTGTAAGCAGGATTTTTCAATGGGGGGGGGGGCTTGAAAATTAATTACTGATCTTTTTAAGAAAATTGGTATGCAAGTACAATGTTTTTACAAAAATGAATTCATTCCGTTAAGAAGTTTATTAATTTACGTCTTGCTTACTAGTTGACGACAGTTGCAACTCGATAAATGTATTTTTTTAAGCAATACTGCCAATACTAATAAGGGCAATGAAGCCGGGGGGGCTTCAGCCACTATATATGTAACCAACCCATATCATACTATTCCTCTATCCACCTATTTAATTTAAGCCAGATATAAACTTATTTGAAGTCCACACCTTATTATTAGACTTTAAACATATTATACAGTATAGATAATTTATAATTGTTGCTATCAGTCGACAGTCAATTGACTCCACAAATATATTAATAAATATCATCGTTTGGAACTTTAGATTCCAAAAATTGTTTCGTAATTTAGGTACTTCTTCAAAGTCTTGCTCAACATTGATACGTTGATCACTGACGGCATTCTGACTATATCGATATACTTAATTAGGGTTTTCAGATTTCTCGACAATATTCGAAAAATCACGGAAATAAAATAGTTTAAACCCGTTTTGTAGCTAAAAAGTTCTCCGCCATTTTCGGGTAAACCGAGGTGGTTTTGTTTGGTTTTTTAAATGTAATACTTTATCGATCAAGGACACGTAGCCCAGCGACCTTCCAAACTCCTACAATAGCTACCAATAATGTTTTTTTTGTTCGTTTTAAATAATGCATATCTATTATATTATTAGTTTTAAATTAGGTAGGTACAGCAGACTGTGGTGTGTACCTACTTATTATGTTAAATTGTTTAATTTTTTAACAATAAATGAAAAATATAAAACCATAATAACAAGAGTTCAGAAAAACAATTTTTTTAAAAGTTGAAGATAATTTTTAATCTTCAAATTTATAAAAATTTGAGATAATGTGAAGAATATTATGCTCATAAACATTAAACATAATAAGTATACTACCTATTACCTATATATAAATCATAGTATATAGTGAGTAAATTATAAAATAATTAAGTTCTAAATTTCAGTTTGCATACCTAACGAATTATTGATAAAGTATGCATAGACTGCATCAAAAAAACTTTTTTAAAGTACAGTATGGAACAGTGTACTATTTAGTGATTTTTCTAAGGTTACTACGTCTAAGTCTCAAATCTGAATAATATTATTTATATGATTAATGTTCATCAGATATTTACAAATTTGTTCTTCTTGTACATTGAGATTAATTGAAAAGAGTTATTCTACTATAGTAAAATAAATTTAATATACTAGAAATTGTTTATTGTTACAATGTTTGTAAAAACTCGTAAGTTACATAGTATATACATTTTTTATTTATACGACTATACGAGTAGACATATTGAAATTATAAATTTTAAAATATGTACTTTAATAAAATTTATTTGGATGTTTGATTATCAATATTCAATGTTCACAGATTTATTTGACGATAATAAAAAATATATTGTACGATGTTTTAACAATAATTGTTATCACCCAGCTTATAGCGTATAAATTAAACAATGATTACATATTATAATTTAAAATAATATAAAACAATAACACCACATATGAACAAATTAAACACAACGTTTATTAATCGCAATAAAACCCATCGTAGTTGGGTGGTGTCTCATTTTGGTCAAACTTAATCAGTACAAATTGACCGTTCGCTTGATAATATTACTATTATTGATTTGGTCATAATACAAATGTACAATATGATAGACAAAGCAATTAGTTATAATTCATATTAATAATAATAATAATAATAATAATAAAAACATAATATGAAATTAATTTATACTATGAAACAATAGTATATTGCTTAGGCAATTTTTTTTTCTTAATAATACTAAATTAGAGCTACAAGACATTTTATATACAATTTAGATATTTATTATTAATGTAGACATAACTTAAATACAATATTTCAACAAGTAACAAATACTGCTAAAATCCTTTGATTTGCAAACAAAATGAATAAAAATAACTAATAAACAAATGGTTGGCTAAAAAAAAAAAAAAGGAACTTATAACTCTATAATTGACATGTTTGGTAGTGGTAGTTCTAAACATTAATGTAGAGGTAACTAACAAAAAATAAAAATGATTGAAAAAAAACTTAAAAGTTTGAAATTATACTTATGAATGAAAAAAATAATATTATTTACGAATTATAGAGTAAAAAGACACATTTAATAAGTATCAATTTTTTTTTAAAGAGAAAAATATAATATGTTACTGATGGCAGTGACCATTTCATCTAAAGGAATTGTTTGCTCAGTTGATTTAAACATATACATTTTCTAGTACTTTGGGTAATAGTCAAACATGCCTAACAATTTATATAAATTTAATGGAATACATAATTCGAGATCAATATTATGTACATTAAAACTATTAATGTGTGGATTAATTAAAAATGTAAGGTGCTGGTAAGTAATTGAAAATTTGAGTTAAAAAAATAATTTAGATGTTACTTTGAGAAAATATTATGAAAATGGGTAATATACTATATTATAGTAATACAAATAGGAATGATTGATCTTCCATCATTATTTACACAGATCTTATTTTAGCTTAACAAGACAGGATTTTCAAAAAGATACTGCTACATTTACAAACTATTAATAGTAAAAATAATAAAATGAATTAACTAAAACTTTGAGCATAATAACATTTGAAATATAACACATACAATTTTAACAGTTGCTTTGTTTTTATACACAATCATATTTTTGAGCAATATATAAAATTATTATTTAGGTAGGCAACGGTTAAAAAAAAAAAGTTAAGAAAAAACAAATAAAAATATAACTTATCAAGAGAAACAAGAAAATTGTACTAAAATTGTTAAGTGTAATATAAATGGACTTAAAATATATTTTGGCCCTTTTTTTTGTCCAACAAATTACAATAAAATTAAATCATACGAATTTCTAATTGCAAATAAATTTATCTAAAATTTGTTAAACAAATAATTGGTATTGTTTTATTATAAAATGACAGCCAGTGAGAATATCAACCTTCCACAGAGCCACTGATCAGGTAATGTTTTTTTTTTTTAGTACTGGTAATAATTGTTAACTGAAAATTAAAAAAATATATATGAATATTAATAAATAAGGTAAAATAAAATATCTTAAGATTATTTAAACTAAATATTAGTTAATTTTCAAAGTAAATACAGTTCTAAATAAACATAACCATTAAACATTGAACTAGATTAAATTATATTTTAGTTTTGTAGAAAAATTAAAATAATAAAATACATTTCAGGCCAGTTGGAATAACCGTTTATTATTGTTATTGTACAACTATACAATTACAAAAACCTTGTCAGTTTTATGTCTGCCTTACTAATTAAAAACTGTGTCCAGAAGATATGATTTTGAGTTTTTAATTTAATATTAAAGTTAATTGACTTATTATCAAAGTAAGAATATTATTAGTGTTTTAACATTGGTTTTAGGGTATGCAAATTCAGACCTTTAGTGAAATCATACCTAACCCAAAATTGGTTCTGTAGAACAAAATTAACTGCCATACATGTTAAGTGGAGATAGTAAATGGAAATGTGATTTATTCTCGACTTGTAATCATTGCAATAATTGTAAATTTGTAACACAGAAAAAATAAAGTAGTGATATCTATTTATTGAAAATAAAGTATACTTTCTAGAAGGAAAATTCTTTTTTTTTTTTGAGTGTAAGGAATATTGAAAAATATTGAAGATGGTGTAGTGTTTAATTTAGCAAGGCTCTTTATTTATTATTGCTATGAAAACACAAATGTAACACATCCGTGCCCACTCCAATACCTGTATCAGCACTTACATATTTTTAGTAGCTTTAAACTGATGAAACTTTATTATTTAGAAATATTAAAAAAAAAGACTTCACAATCTCTCGAAATAATAATCTAAAATTACTTCCCGATATTTTAGGAATAAACATCATGCATGAATGATAAATATCAAATTTTGGAATGATGACCTCATAATGAATCATTAAAATGATAACCTAACAATATGAATCTAAATTTATTGAAACATTAACTTAATTCTTATTGAAAACTGTTTTATTGGATAAAATGATCAATAATAAAAATTAACAAAAACATTAATCAGAAAAAATTATAAAATATATTACTTACTCGACAATCAAAATGGAATACCTCGCAAGGCAACATCTGCCAAAGTTTGTAAGTTGACATTGGAGTCAGACGAAGTAGGATCTATATAATCATACATTATAAAAATCAATATATGTTGAATTTGTGTACAATAAAAAAATAATATATCTTGAATACTAACTTGTATTACTTTGACTTTCAGCAAATGTCCGAGACACACGCTTTTTATAGTGAACATGTGTAGAGCTACTACTGGTACTGGATTCTGGACTTGATAATCTACTGGAACTAGCTTCTGAAGATATTGGTGAAGGCAGTCTTTTAGGTTCCTCAGTAGTTTCACATTTATTGTCATTTTCACTAAAATTATATAAAATAAAATAAAACAAAAATATTGATATTTATATAATCAATCAAGCAATAAAATAAATACATACTTTGTTCTAAAACGTTTTTTAGGAACTACCATGATTGAAGTAGGATCTAGTTCTGTAGTGACATCAGAACTAAAACAAAAAAACGATATGTTACAAAATATGTACATGATTTATTGTGTAATTACTAATAACTAATAAGAAACATACATCAGTTTTCTTTTATTATCTTCAATTATTTCGTCAGTGTTTTCTTTTAGTTTGCGCAGTGCAGCTGCTTTGGCACTATTTCTTGTTTCACGGCGAGATTGAATTGGTAATGAATTTATTTCAGGAGCTTGATTATTTTCTTCTTTTATGTTACATTTCTTACCCTTACGACGTTTTGCAACAGTATCATCAGTGTTTACTAACTTTTTTGGTCCCCTAAAAAATGGAATTAATTAATTTCTTAAATTATTAATTGATTTTTTAGTAATTACATTTTTTTATTTTGACGTTTTGATAATGTATCGTTCATGAATTGTTGGTAACGTACTCCTTTACAAGCTCTATTAATTCTACCTCTAGGTTCATTTACTTCAATTTGTTCAATTAAGTTAACTGGTAACTGTTCAATCACTGTAGGAGTTTCTATAACGTTTGAGTCATTTGAGTCTTCTTCATTACGTCTTAAAGTGAATTTTTTGTACCCAGACCGATAATATGGTTCAGTCTTTTGATCTTGAGCAGTTTGAACACAGAGATTCATATTTTCCTCGGTGTCTAAATTATTATTCTTGGTAACATCACCAAAAGTACGTTGTAGGAACTCAGATGCTTCTGTATTTGGCTTTTTAGGATCATCCTTGAAAGCATTACGACATTGAAGAATAGTCTCTTTTAAACATTTAGTAGATACTCCTAAATGGTTAGTTGGAGAAGGATTTTGGATAGATAAATTTTTTTCTGCTGTATCAATTTGATCTGCTTCCTATAATTTAAAAAATTTAAAAATTGAGATTTTTTAGCTGCAACAAAACCATTGACTAATTAATTCTTATACTTCAACCAGCGGCGTATCTACGGGGTGATATGGGGGTCATATCCCCCACTCACGGAGACCAAATTTTGTTTTCAATACAACATGTATATACTATATAATATGAATATATGTGTATATTAAATATGTCTATTGAAATCTTTATATTCCCCCCCTCTTAAAAGGATCCTAGATACGCTACTGGCCAAAACTCTGAGGGTAGACATATTATAACCATACATTTTTTAATAATATAAATTCCAATTTACATACAATAATGAAATGCATACTACGAGACACCCTAACTTATTTATATAAATACAGGTTGTCCATATTATAGGTAACTATATTAATTTAAAGTAGTAGGGTTATGTAAATTGTTCCACTATCCCAACCTTGAAATCAGTAAGTTATTAATTATACCAGATTTACATATAAGATAAATCTAGAAATATTTTGGTGGTAAAGTGATAAGTTTTTTAATTCTTTTTTCACTTTTTTATTTAGAAATGGTTAAAAATGTTATTTTAATAAAAAATATAAAATAACAATATAATCAACACGTATTACAAATATTTTAATTTATTGGTTAGGTAGTATTTTAAATTAAAAAGTCCATACTCTACTATCATACATTAGTATTTAACCAGCATACTTACTAAACAACCATATACCATAGACCTATAAACTATAGTTTAAACATTTTAAACAAGTTAATAGGTCTGTGTATAAAGATAATATCTTAATTTGTGCATATACCTAACAAATTTTAAGGTAAAAAAATCCATTATAATTATAATAAAATTATCACTAAATGGTAATAATACTACCACAAATTTAACTGTTGTTTACTATAGTAATTATGGATTAATTAAAACCATAAGACATAAGTGTAGGTATTGATAAAAAAAAAATCTAAGAATATTTCCAATAAAGTTAATTGATGAATTAGGTACTTAATAATTAAGATATCAACAAATAATTAAGTTTAATTAACACTTATTGTTATGATTATATACTAATGCATCATCAAACAATATAATATTATAAAAAGTACGGACTATAGAGTTCTTTTATCGAAGAAAGTATAAACTTTTTTAATGAAAATATTATTTTTACATATTTTTAAGTTGATATTACAAAACAATATTTTTCAGTGTTTTTTTACTTTTTAGAATGATAACATACAATTTGAATTTCTCATTCTATAGCATAATATTATTATCTAGAGTATTTTGATAATTGATAAATAAAAATCCAACTCTGAGCTTATGTGAAGAACTTAAGTTTTAAAGTTTAGATGAGCAAAGTGGAATTGCACAGTGGTACCTCGCGTAATATAGGATCATTGATTTTAAAATCGCTATAGTTTTTGAAGTAATGATGTTGTTTGATAAAGAAAATTTATATATTTGATATTAGAAGATAACCAAATATTTAAGATTAGATTTAAAATAACTCAAAGATGGAGAAAAATGAATTTGAATAAATTTAGTGTTTATAAAATTATTTTATTCATTGTATTTAAAACAGACTTATACTATAATGAAAAATAACTAGATCAAACATTTTAATTTATAACCAGGTAGACGAATCATTAAAAATTCTTAATCAATAACTTTTTTAAAATTGTAAAATAGAACTTAAAATGAGTAACTAAGATCAAAGCTTTAAAATTATATACTAACTGTCCTTATTATAATTAGCTTATGTAATAACAATTAAAGCATATTAATCTTACCATTTCAGCTTTTTCCAAAAACATCTTTTTTGGGTAATAATATTTTATTTCACCAACTGTGTCTTCCGCTTCGTATTGCATATCTGACCATGTAGTTGTATCCTTAAGATATGTTCCTTGACACTAAAATGTATAAAAATAATAATAAGATATAACAAAATAACAAAATATATTGTTCTTAATTTTGGAAAATAAATTGTTTAAAATTAAACGTCATTAAATTCAATAAAAAAATGTGCTTGAATAAATAATTTCAATACATATTTAATACATTTATTAAATATATAATTACAATGTAGCAGATGTTAATGATTGTTGGTTTATAAGAGACCGAGTTTAATTATAATCAAGAAAGAACGCATTGAATATTTTTCTTTAATAAATTATGAATTGGTCTATTTTGTACAAAGAATAATTAAAAAACAATTTATTGTGACTAATATTTGACTATAACAAAGATATAAGTTCGTAACAGGTATCTAGGTATACTAAATAAATTACAGCCATATTGTAAAGAAAAAAAAAAATCACATCATAATTACAAATTGATTGTAGAAAATAAAACTTAAATATGATCTAATAGATCTCCATAGTTTCTCAGATTTGGTAAATAAGTATTAACGCGAAGAAAATATATTGATCTACTATTTATTAAATTTCCTTACTGTTAATTTGAGATGAATATTTTGCGATGTACTATCAGACCAACTATTTGAGGGCATCCTAATATTGGTGTCACACGGTTCATTCCCCATTATTGAATTTCTACGTTGTACATACATCATCAGAGCTTTAATGGGTCTATAAGATTGAAAAGCACCGTTGTGACTATTTTGATAAGAGTCAGAGTCTTCAAGACCAACATTAACGCTCATGGTAGATAACAGATAATATTAAATATTATTTAGCTAATAGATCAATTTGAAAGCTATATTAATGCTTTATCATAATCCAATCTGAAACATTAACACAAAAGGATAAGTTTCAAAAAAACAGTAATTGAAGTCATTTTTTTTTTTAACACATAATTCTGTACCTACAAATTTCAAAAACAAACACAACTGTTTCAATAATATTACGAATATCTAAAATTAGTTAAATTATAACCTACTTCCACCTTAATATCAACACATATTAAACATACAGATCTAGGATTTGATACAAATATTTTCCTATATAATATAACACACATATTTTTTAAATATTAAATGTAAGTACCTAGGTATAAAATTTTTTTTTAATTTTAAAAATTTTCATGAAAAGTACATAGATATTGCCTAACACAATACACAACAGTAATAGTAATCTTTGAAATTGCCAACAAATTTATTAGTTTTGTTAAATATGAACAAAATGTATTCTACATACTTACTAAAAGTTTTCAATACAATTAAAACGATACATTAACTCACTTAAAATAAGTAATCAAAGTTTAAGTGTCAACATATTATTAATAAAATATATATTTGTTGAAAATGCGGTATTTAAGATCCTCGTGCAGTGGTACTGTTAATCTTACCTAATTGTCAAATTTATCAGCAAAAGATATCTTAAATAATCATATTTAAGTTATATGCGATTTGTAGACGACAAAAATCTGATGATCGAAATTTCCTTGTTCATCATAGAATACATCCATCATTAGGTAAATGTACACCCACTCTTAGAATAATATCAGCTAAGTTTCATTTCTACAAGTAAATGTGTAAGTTTTAACCATCTTTTATAATCAGAAGATATTATATAGTAATTAAAAGAGATGAAATGTAGGTAATTGAAAGTAGAGACAAACTGAAAACACCAAATTCCCACCACCACCATGGAAGTCGACCAAATATGAAATTTTAATCACAAAAATAAAAGCTCCTGCTTCCTGGAAATTAAAAAAATAGATTTAATTGAGCATCTTATATATAATATATAACAATTTTTATTTGGAAATCCTTGAAAACAAAAAATAAATGATCAGACTTGACATTTTCAGTTGTAATTTCTGGCTTCGTTATGATTGTTGAGATTTTTTGTTAATTGTATTTCAAGTTCAAGATTTAATGACACAATCAGCAAATTTCACTTTTACACTAATACGTTTGCGAAAAGCCTATGTTTACTTAGCCAAGTATAGAACCCAATATATATATATTTTTTTTTCGTCATCATATCCAATCCATATTTCCCGTTCGGTTCTGAAAACAAGGATACACAGGCGATATAGGTAAACATTTCGACGTAAACGTGTAAAAAGAAAAATTTGTAACCCAAGTGTCGTTTGTATTATATTAAAAATATTGTGTACAAAAACTTGTTAAATTCGAATGATAGTCGACAATTCACAAGTTGCAATACCGTGCGCCGAAATTTTACTAAAAGAAGGGGAGAGAGGTGTTTACCTTCGGGCAACAATAACTTTCTCATTATTATAATTAGTTTCGTTTTCGTACATATTATTTTTAGGTAACAATATTTGTATACGAGTGTACCTACCCGGGTCGCAAGTACTAGGTAATAATTGTATCGGCCCAGGAGGTAAATGGCCGAGTACGACCCCCCACAACAAGTTGTTTCGAAAACGACGACTTAAAATCCTTAGAACAGGTGCCTACCATCCGACGCCTAAGATTACTGTCAATTTAATATTGTCGAAAACTGCAAGCAGCACTCGAGTAGATGGGCATTAATTAGGTACATATATACCTAGGTATCATAATAACACTATATGACGGTATAGGTAAGTAGTACTGTGTGTAATACGATATATAATATAAATATAATATAGTATATAATATTATTAACAAACGATAATATTATATTAGCGACTGGTCGCGGCGGTATTATTATTAGCCGCGCACCACACCGGGGCAGAGCGCGCGTCCGTGAGAATGTCAACCTTGAACGCTCGGGTTTTGTCTCTATAAACTTGAAACTTGCGCGTTCGACAAATCCGCGAACAAATCGCAGGCACACACTATACAGCAGCTCGAATGACTGTCGTACTCTCGACGACATGACATAAACTACAATTAATACAATATAGGTATTAGGTACAGGAGCGGTACACACCGCTGCCGTGTAAGCACGAGCCGACACACACACATATACATATATATATATATGTATGTGTGTGTGTGTGTGTGTGTGTGTATAAAATATATTGTAATAACGGTCTTCCGGGAAGCGGAAAACGAGAAACGATTTATATGACATTATGTGCAATTACGAATCGCGAAAATGATGAAAGAAACAATGATAATAGTAACGATGATTAATAATAATCCTTTAAAATATATATTACGGGCACAGGACACGCCGCGGCGCATTGTCAGCCGAGCCGAAGAGTTCGCTTACCGTTGTGCAGGTATGCGCGTTTGGAGTGTTATTATTGTAAAGCGATAGACGTGGGCGGCGTCGGGAAAAGCAGCAGCAGCAGACCGCGGGAGCAATCCTGATTCCTGGAAAACGGGCGACGGACGGCGGAAAAAAAAAACCGAAATGGGAAAAACGAAAATCGGCTTAACGGCGGCTGCGGCACGTCGTCGTCGCACGAAAACTGGCGGCGAACAGAAGTGGAACGGTGGCACGGTGCGCACCGCGGACGTATCGTTTGCTGGCTCGCGCGCGCGCACACACGTACAGACGCACTCACACACACAAGCGCGCGCGCGAACCACCAACCGCTACACGCTTACCGTACGCGGCGCGCAAGCGCAACCGCGATCTCTCAAACTGTCGCGCGCACACACACACGTACACTCGGATACACACACACGCGCACACACACGCGCGCGCGCCAGTGAAACGATTACGTTTTACACGAAAATTGTTTGATAAATGTCAAGTACAAGATTACAAGTCGTACGGCCCTGAACTAGGCATATAAATATATGTGTAAAATGTGTATACACAATTACACACGTACGTGTGTATGTGTGTGTGTGCGACGTAGGTAATTAACGCGCGACATATAATAATAATAATAATAATATTAATTATTATTATTATTATTATTATCTGTAAACTATATGGGAACGACGCGGGTCCGCTGGCTACCGGGTGTTACGTGAGACTCTGACCGGCTGCCGCCACAACTACGGGTGCGTAAATGCACTAATGCGTGTCGAAAAAATCGAAACGACAATTTTGTCGACGGACTGTGTGCGTGACGAGAAATATAGGCCATCGGGTGTGAGAGAAATATATAGGTAATCGCCGTCTGCACACCGCAAGAAATTAATTTCATCCATCTATCTGTATATTTTGAGAAAACGTTTGCGAATCTCGACGGGCGACGACGACGACGACGGGAGTGGGTGGAGGGGGAGAAAAAGTGGAACATATTGCACCATTACTTATATCATAACCGCGGTCCGCGATCCTGACCCACTTACCACTGGGCGCATGCCGACGTCCTTAGAGCTTCGATTGTTCGTGCCGTCGACGGTTTTACGCTGTCCGGATAAGACGACGACGTGAGAAATTCTCGACGGAACGTGGCAGACACTATCGCGAATCCCGCGGTTTTCCCGTCGGCAAGAACGGTTACGTTTTCAAAAGCGAGCAAAGGTTTTACAAACTACTCCAGGTTTTCTCCCGGCATACCGCACAACAACAACAATAACAATAATAATAACAGTGTTATCTACATACGATGATAAAGTTGTCGGCGACGGAGTATTCGAAAATCGGCCTCGACGATAAAAACGCAAACTCACGACGTATACGACTGTTTATGAGTTCAAAGTTTATATTATTTAATAATCAACGACGGTGTAACACGAATACACGATCGTGGAACGCTAAAAATTACCACGATCCTTCGGAAAATGGGCGGTCGAGATTTCTAGTATAATATGTAAAGGCATTAAATAATTATACCCAACCTATTACGATAGAAAAGAACATAATATTACTATATTAATAAAACAATAATACCGTCGGCGAGGGTCGACAGCCGCGGCAGACAAACACAGCTGACGCGGACGCGGAATTGTCGTCGGCACCACTATAATAGCATTAACGAGAACGGGTAACGGCGGCGCGGCGAAACCGAAACACAACGGAGGAGCTGGTAACGGCGACGTCGACGTTCGGTGTGTGCCGGACTGCCGGGCCGACCGTGTTGCTACTCGGTACGGTGACGCGTGTGACTCGCCGCGTGAGCATGTGGGGGATAAGTGGATTGTGGATAACCGATCGGCGGCGGCGGCGGCGGCGTCTCGCAGCGTCCGGCTCCGCCGTGACGTCACGGTCGTCATCAGCTGTTCAGGGCCAATGGGTGGTGGTCCGCAGGACGTCCCCCCGCCGCCGCCGACGACGAACGACAGCACGTAATTTTAGGGCCGAGGGGAGGAGACGTACGCGGCTGCGGAGACGGCGGTTTCGCGGCAATCCACACGCGCCTCGACGTACCTGCAGCAGCAGCAGGCTGCCTCGAAGCGTGTACGTGTAACGTAATACATTAAACGGTGTTTGCTGCGTCGTACGTGGTGCTACAACACGTACGACATACCTACTCTTGTCCGATATTGTGTGTATAAGGTACGCGGGGCGGCAATCGATACGGAGCGATGCCCTCCCACGCGGCGCGTGCCCCATTAACGATATTTAAAAATATTCCGTCATAGTGGTACTAACTGTGGTAGTAGAACGAACGTATTTTTTATTCGATACCTCCATACTCGTTCGACTACAACTCCGAGCACGTCGTTATTCGTTTTGGGAATTCGGGATGCCCGATGCGGGCAGCGTTGCGGCGACGGGTGTGTAGGTAGGTATAGGCGCTCAGATATGTTGCGCTAATGAGTTTCCGGGTATCTGATGATCGGGTACATCATCATCCGACGGACCGACCGCATATTAAAAAAAAAAAAATCGTAATTCGACGATCGTCTGAAAGTTAGGTATACGGTTAAATAACAAACATAATATACTCGCACCGACGTTCCCCTCCCCCGCCCACCAGTGGGTAAAGTCCCGAGCACACGCTGTCGTGTCGTTACGGAACGATCTCGGAGGTCGACCGAACAGCGCTGACCAACGCGAGACCAGATGTGCAATGCGATATGTATTTTGTTATCGGCTGTCCAACACGGAATTGTGTTACGCGATAACCGGGTTTGTTGGGACAAACGTGAAGTCACATTGCGTTTTTATTCAGCTTTTTTTTTCTTTTGCAATAACAATTATTATTATTATAGTGTCTATAACAATACCTGACATTTTGCCGTTGATTAAATCCTATAAAAAAAACCGTACACAAATACAATAATATAATAATAATTAAATAATACATAGGTAGTTAGGTAAAATATTATAATCATAGCGATTAATGACAAGTATACCCACTTCACATTTTATACATTCCCAATAAAATAATAAGTGGATAAGTATAATATACTACACTAAGATAATGTCATACACAAGTACCTAAAATGGATAACGCTATCCGGAAGGAGTTAAAATATCTATACGAATTGTAGGTATATAAGTATATTATAATATTGCTTTCTAAAGTAAGTTTTTTTTTTAAATCGTTGACCCATTTAATTTCTTTTAATATTTTTCATAATATACCGTTGTTCTATATTATATTGATGTTCTGACATTTTTAATTTGTTGAGATAAATGTAAATATACAAATTTTAGCATTATTGTAGATTGACAAATGACAATTCAGTTTATTATATTATTCAACATTACAACGGATATACATACAATACAATATTGTTATTTGTAAGTTAGATAGATACAATAATAATATGTATAATATTATATATTTTGATTACGTGTAAAAAAATAAAAATCGACCATTCTATACGCGTTTAATATTGATAAATGGAAGTTAATAAACATCAATATACAAAAATAAAAATGTATAGGTACTTCACAACAATTGGACGAAATTAAAGATTTTCAATAGTTGTTTTCAGATTTGATAACAAAATAATAAATTTATCATATTATTACCGAATTTGTTTAATTTTCTATTGTTGGTTTTAAAAATTGTATTGAAAAATGGTCGTTCTAGCTTTATATTTTATGCATAAATAATATAGTCTAATGCATATAGTTCATTCAATTAATTAATGCCACTAATTTACCCGCATCTCTCGTGACCCACTTAAACATTATTAACATTCATGATACTCAAGGGAACCTAGTGAATAAAGAAATCTAAATTTAAAATAATATGTATTATATTAAATTACCTTTATTTATTACATAAAAAAGCACGAGTTTGTATCAAATTGTGTTTGTGTAAAATATAAGTGTAAAGCTGCATATGATTATGATGTTAAAACTTAAAAGGTTTGTAATAATTTAATGTTTCTAATACATATATGCATAAACGGTAATCGGTGAAATAGACCAAGCAAAAAAAGAACAATTTTTAAGAATTAAAAATATAATATCTATTAATTGATAATCATAAAAATAAATTATTATTAATTACCGTTATTCGTTAACAATGCTAACTTGCAAAAAATCTAAAAATTAAAATTATCTATACATTCACTTAAATGCTTCGTTTTCATTTCTATACAAAATATTTTATAAATCATTTGACATACATTAAAATATAATCAAAAAAAATAATTAGTGATAATCGAAGTTTAATCAAAGTACCTATATGTCTTGTATGTGTCGATTTTCAGTATTTTATTTTCAATGTCTAATAAATATTTCTAAAACTTGTGATATTTTACTTTTTGAATTTTAATTATTGAATTTAGTAATTAAAATATCGAACATTTACTTTTATCACAGATTAACTTCTCTTTTACTACATTGATGATAAGTGTTTTTACTCTCAAACAGCTCAATAAACCATATTATTGGAAATACAAAAATTAATTTTCATAGCATTTTTCCATAATTTTGATATTTGATACCCCTTGTTTAATTTTCATAATCAATTAATACATTTTTCATTTTTAAAAATTGTTCTTTTTTCCCGTGATTCTGCATAAACATTTTATTATTATACACAAATACCACGAGAATTTTTAATAAATTCTGAGTATCTTCCTACTTCGTCTCTATGTAAATGTAATATTATGGATCTCAGTTATTCAAAATTTTAATTTATTTACATTTATTCCATTATTTTATAAAATTCAAATCACAATTTAACAATCGCTAATAATGAGTATAATGACATGAATGTAGTTTTTGTAAACACTTAGTATGGAAGACCAGCATAGGTACTGATATTACATATTATTAGACTAAAAATTGTATAATGTATATTATATTCTGGTATTATAAACTATTGAAGAAAGGAGATAATGAGATGAGATTGACAAATGACAATGTTCTTATACTCATCAATTATCACTCATGCTAACATGACACTATGACAGTATAATACTATAATTTTGAAATAATTAATAAGTAATTGAAACTTATAAAACTTTGCTTAAACATAGTTTAAATTCTCTATATGACTATATATAATTTAGTAAGAACCCGGCAAGTGTATATTAAGGTGCACAATATAAACTATCGGGTTCGGAAACCCAAAACTAACATGTGTGCGGGGTAGACACTAGACAGTCCAAGCCCGTCTGCAGGCCACCGAGCGGACTACTGGCGGGTGGTCCGAAGAAAACATTTTGAACCAGGCCGGCCTCGGCTGTGAAAATGTATTAAATGTGTGGACTACTGGACTCAATGGCTTGTCCAGCTGCAGAGGTCCAATACGCAGTATACTATACTGGGTACCTATAGTGTATCCAAATAATATATAAATCAGTTTTTTTTTTTGTCAAGACTAACTAAATTATTACGTATACCCATGAAATTCATGTTTTGAACTATTTATAGGTGTGTGGGGAAAACAGTCCACGAGTTTGGTTCGTCCTGCCAAAACTCGCAGTCCAAATCTCCGATATACGATAGTATAATATGTCCGTATACGAATTGGGCACTTTTAGATAGAGATAACACGTAAAGGTACGACGTCCCCTTAAGTACCAATATTAGTCATTATCGCATTATAAATTCATCATAATATCACAGAATAGATGAAATTTCATAGTATTAAAATAAACATAATATTAAAAGAACAATATAACAATGATAACAATTAGATAAATAGCCTAGGTACGAATTTGTCATAAAGTAGGTTCACGAATCGTATACGCGCATCAATCTATAGCGAGGAGTGCGTTGGTGGAAAAGATCAACTCGTCGTAAAAAGTGCCCTGAAATCGAGTGTTTCTATAGAGGTCTCTAATAAACGAGGCGCGTCCATTTAATAATCCCGATAGATAAAACGATAACGAAGGGCCTGACGTATAGATGATAGTGATTCAAGACAGTGAACCTCGTCTATAGTCTGATAATCATGGGGTGGATGAACTGTTTAAACAGTACCCAGCATAATTCAGAAACCTGTTCTGCACTTTATCACCTCTAATAAAATCGCCTAAAGACAAAAGCTCCATAATCTAATACTGAACGTACTATAATGCACAATATATAGAGCACGGAGAGGCATTGGGAGAATTAAAACTCGCGGAATATCGTCTAATACGCGTACGGCTTTACTTACAAGTAAACGATATGGGAACGAAAATCTAAAGACGGGACTAAAAGAAACCCTTAATCAATAATTTGGTTAACGCCATCAAGATGCAAACCATCCACAGAGTAGTCAATCATTATTATAAAACCTTGAGTCTGATATAGAATGACAAAATTTTACATTTTCCGATATTTAGAGAAAGCCCAACAATGAATAACCAAATAGAAAATTTAATTTGTTTATTTATTAAAATGTCAACGCCGCAAGGGCATAAATTACAGATAATATGGAATAAGATTAAATTAAATTAAAATAGTACAGTGGAACTTAAGAGTAAAACTTGTATAGATTTAGATATAAATTAAATACATTGTGAATATGATAAACAATAAACATGTATAAACTTATAACATATAGAACTTTTAACTTATAAAGATAGATAGTATATAGTGGCTATTGAACATCATTCCTAAAATAAGATAATGAATTAAAAAATATAACAGCATTATGCATATTATTTATAATGCGGAAAATAATTTGAAAATTTTACAGTCTGCTATATTATTCATTACAAATCAATTCATTATATTATGCGATTAGTGATTTTATTCAATCATATATTATATTAAAGCACTCAAGGTTGTATGGGTTAAGGACAATTTTGGATTTTGAACTATGAGGGTATATTTTGTACTTTAAACAAATATAACAAATGAGTAGTTATATCTGTAACTACCATGACTCATACAAGGATTCATTTTTGACAAAACATCGTATTTATTATATTATTTTTATTTATTCATAATTTATTTATTAAAGTATTAATTATTAAATATTATAATATAGTAATTATTTATATTTCAGTTAATTACAATTGACAAAGTATAATTTATTGAATAACGCAAACAATCAGCCGCTCTCTGGTGTACAAAATCTTAACTAGTACAAGTAGGATAGATAAATATTGTTAAATAGGTAAATAGTGATTAGTGAATAACTACTTCTTAACTTATAACTTATTAGCATTTTTAGAATTGTTTCATTTAATTTAATTTGTATCATCTTCCATTTGGAAAGTTGACCATTTAATAATTAGGATTTACTATCGAAAGTTAATCACCATGACTGGTATTCCATTATTTAGCTTATTAAATACAATTTGTGAACTCTTTTCCACAAATTTTCTTGATAAAAGATCTCATAACTTAAAGGACCTATAGTTTTAGTATTTACTAAATTTAAGCAAGATTTATCATTTGCTGTCTAATCTGTTCTTTTTAAAAATATATGTGTTTCTTCTTATAGACAAATTTACCTATCAACAGTACCTTTACTAAGTTGTCTTCTAAAAAAATATATTTACTGGCCTAGTAGTAATGAAATTGCATCAAATTTACCAAACTGTTTTAAATATTTTCCCAATGTTAAAGTTATATTGAACTGTACTGAAATCACAATTCAAAAACCCAAATATCTGAAATATCTTTCGTGTCGTATTAAACTTTATAGCAATTACAAATTGAACTATATACTGTATATGTTGGGGGTATCTCTTGGAGGTATCATTACTTTTATTGGTAAGGTTTATGGAGGAAGAGCTTCGGAAATGTTAGAAATTAGAATATAACAATTAATACACAAATTAAAATATAGGTAACGTAACGAATTAACAAAATTCAAAGAAGTTTTATTCACATTTCGTATTCAGTCATGTATTTCGTGTTTAGAGAACAAAATCTATCCTACTTTAGCGGACATTTTTGATAAGCCAGCAGCGCTACCAGTGTTATTTATTTATCCCAATACATCTTATAGTAATACAATATACAATTTAAGGTATAATATAGGTACCAAATTAAAGATAATATAACATACAAATAATAATCATAAAATATTCATAACATTGTTAAGATATACATTAAAAGAGACAATATTATTACAAGAAAACAATTCTATATTAAACCTGTTCAAAAGGTCCATTAGTCTAATTACAGGGGTATTTTGAGCATAATTAGTTCGATGGAACGGCACATAAAATGTATTGAATTATAATTCTTATAAAGTAAAACTTATGTGGAACCTTGTATTAAATTCTCAAACTGTATAGGTACTATTGTGAGATAAAACCACTTAATTTTTAAAAATACTGGATAAATGAATAACGAATAAATTGATATGCAAACACAGTGATGAAGCCCGTAATACGTAATTAGTTAATTATTAGTCATTATCAATAAATATAAATATTACTAAATATCATCGAATAATATTAATAAATTATTACGTTAATCAATATTTTGTCGATATTAAATACAATTTTATATAGATTAAAATTTCTAATTTCTTCATTAATTAGTATAATTTTTAAAATATTTATTATAACATATTAATAAATATAATAAAATAATTTGCATATTGTAGGTACTTTCTTTAATTAAGAAATTATACAGTTAATATTATGAAATATGTTTATTTTTTATATACTGTTTTATAGACAGACATTGCCCATAATAGATAAAATATAATAAGGTAAAACGATCTAACAAGAACCTGTATAGGTGTATAGCCACATAGGTATTAGGCATACTGCCATACTTTATACACTTAACAGTGCGGGTTAAGACTAAACTACAATACAAATATTAAGTACTTAAAATAGCTAAATATAATTGGTTTTTTGTTGTAACTTATACTTATACTTTTCAACAAGGTGAAAATAAAATGAAAATATAATATATTAATATTTATAATCCTCTAAATATTATTAGTGCATACAGTAGCGGATTTACGGGGGGGAGGTCCAGGGGGTCTGGAACCCCCCTAGACACTGATATGTACGTATATTATCGTAAAATGCATACATATAGATTATAGGGTCATAGGTAGGTATACCGTATAACATAATATATTTATGTATTTCAAATATAAGTAGGTTGATTACCAAGAATCTAGTAAAATAATATCTAAACATTTGCAAAAAGTTGACATTGATTTAAAATTAGCAACCAGATTAGCTGTTGAAACTTTAGTAGAAATGAAATGTTTTAAAAATAATGCTGAAAAATCATTTCAATAAATATATACAGCTGCACAATTTCAAGTGGAAATAACAATGCCTAGAGTTGTAGGAAGACAAGTACATAGAATAAATATTCAAGAAAAATCTACTGAAGAATATTACCGTATATCCATATTTAACCCGTACATGGATTCCTACATAACTGAACTTGAACAAAGGTTTGTCAACCATAAGATTAAGCTTAATATACTTTTCAGTCATTGTTTGATACAGAAGAAAATGAAGATAAATTTATTCAATTAACCGATGATTACAAAGATGATCTGGAGTTCTTAAACCATTCGTTATTATCAACTGAATATAAATTATGGCAAAGAAGATTAAAAAACATAGAAAAAAAACCAGAAAACGCACTCCAAGCAATGACTGTTTGCAATAAAGAAATGTACCCAAGTGTCTTCAAACTCCTTCAGATCCTTGCTACTGTACAGTAGCAGTTTCCACTGCATCAAATGAGTGCTCCTTTTCAAATTTAAAGCGAATCAAAACATATCTACGAAATTCTATGACCGAGGTAAAAATAAATAATCAGACATGTTAAATTTATAAAGAAATTCTATGCAAAATACATCAATAAAAATATATTTAAATTTCAGGCTAGACTAAACGGCTTGGAAATGCTTAACAGTGGACGCAGTCTTGGCAGAACTGGGCAAAACCAAAAGAAGACTAGATTTTATTTTGTAAATTTTGACACAATATGAATTATAATATAATACATTTGATTTTATAAAATTAAAAATAATACATTTGAAATATATATTATTTTTTAGTACCCTCCCCCCCCCAGAAAAAAATCCGCCAATGAGTACATAGCAGGTTAGGTGGGGGGTATTTTGGGTTTTGCCCCTCTCCCATCGTATTTATGCAAAACATAGATTTATTATATACATTTATTATTATTTATTATGTACTTTAGATTTCTAAAAAATATGTTATCTATTTCATATTTGATATTATATCAATTTGAAGATTGATGACTACAATAGAACGAAATCCCCCTATCAAGTTATATTAAATATAAAATTAAAACACTTTCGTCCAAATCTTCATGTCCACTGTCCAATTGGGTTTATATAATTAAACAAACAATGTTAAACATTAATCATAATTATAATATAGAATACAATTTTTAAAATAATAAAAAATGTCAGACAATTCAACTTAACTGCGCGTTATGGAACACGAATAACAACAAACACAAACATTATAAATTGTATGAATGACAAATAATATGAAGTATTCATAGTATTTTTATGGTTTTAATTTGTTCAGTTTATTCATTCATGACCACTATATGCTCGACTACTACGAATCATTCTCTATAGTCTATGTACCTATAGGTATAGACTATATAGTATTTATTATTTACTGATCTCTGACAGTCACAGATCACAGGGACGTACGCAGGATTTTTCAATGGGGGCGCTTGAAAATGAATTACTATTTTATTTATATTTTGTCCAGCCTAATCATTTAAGTCGTTTAGGTGAGGTCTTGAGAATGTTTGTACAACTTCAACTTCTCAATATTTCTAGTAGAAAAAATGTTCTAATTATAAACTTCAACAGAGGTTTTTGGAAGCAAATTGGATCTAGTTAGAATTTTTGGAAGTCGAAATTAAAACTTGTTTGGTGACTTTGGTTAGACTGTCTTCGCTTGGATTATATTTGATTAATTTTAGTTTTTTTTTCTAAAAATGTCAATCAAAAATTATTCGTTAGGTCAAAAAGCTTGAAGATATAATACAATAGCTTAGTACAAGGTATTATAGATATCTAAAAATATTAACGATACATAGGCGATACATTATTTGTTATAATAATTTTGAGTTAAAATTTTGACAAAACCACAATAATTAATTTGTAGATCAAAATTTATAAAATATTAAATTTGTATAGCTAAGACTTGAAAATTCAATACAAGGTCTTTCATACAAGTAGTTCATACTTTTACCAAAAATAATTGATCTTTTTAGGAAAATTAGTATGCAAATACAATGTTTTGCAAAAATTAATTAATTCTGGTAAGACGATTATTAGTTATGTCTTGCTTACTAGTTGACGACAGTTGAAACTTGATAAATATTTATTTTTTAAGTAATACTAATAAGGGCAATGGGAGGGGGGCTTCAGCAAGTTAGTCCCACCCCTGCGCACGCGACTGCGTGGTCACGTCGTGCCTGTATTGACTGTAATGCAATTTTCAGTCTACAAATGACTCTTTACCTTCAAATATCAATATTATCGAATCATAATTCATAATGCCAATGATAGTAATATAATATTCGTTGTAGTAACTATAGTTGTTATTATAATCAAACCATTATACAAATCTAAAATAAAATATTTAAAAACATATGCTAAAATAATCCATTTGAGCAATAATAATATCAATTGGAAAACACAATATTAAAATTGAATATCTATGTAATAACTAAAAGTTTATTATGGTTTGGATTTTTTAGTCTGGGGATACCCACCCCCTATTTTGGCTTATGTTTAATACTATACGATACAAAACATTTTATAATATACATGATATACTTATCGATTACTACTTATTAGTTATTAGTTATTGCGTTATTATTATAGTCATGTTATTTTTAAAAGTTAAAAAAGAAAACTAAAAAAGGACCGTCGAAACGTATTTAAATATATGACCCAGTATTATGAGGTGATTAACTACTCCCAACATCAGTATTACATCGAAAGTACCTACTTCCTACACTTAAAATCAGTACCTAAATCAAATTAATAGCTGGTAAATGTATAATACAACGATTTACCTAAGTATTTACATTAAAGACTATTTGTACCCAATATACCTACAACCTACTATAAATCTAAATTATTCATAGAATACAAGTATTTAAATTACTAAAGTAACCAATGGGCATACATGAAGAGTACATATAATAATCATTAATTATTAATAATTAATAAATACCTAATAGTATTATAAATTAAAATATTTATATATATTATACTAAAATTCTTTTAAATGAATTTAACGAAAATACATTTTTATGCGATATTAGGACTGATAACACGTATTTGAAGTTGAATTATTATTGAATTTATTTTCGATAAAATGTAATTATAATGTAATGTTAATACTTAATAAACACATAAATATACTTTTTATATAAGACCATTTGACCATGTAAGTATAAATACTATAAATAATGTTTATTAGCATTTTTAAATTCATAAATGGGATAGGTAAATGACCACTCATTATTGAAACTTAATATTATTATTTATCGGTCTAAGAACAATGATTATTAGTAGGTACCGCATTATATAGTTTATAATGGCAGAATAATTATCTACAACATTTTCTTAAACTTAGGTATACCCATAAAAATATAATGATATTACATCATCTTATGCATAGGGTATTATATAAAAATTAATTTATGTTTATTTGGGGCTTAATTCTTATAGACTTAAAGCTAGAGAATCAATTAGCACAAAACTGTGCACACTTATTCCTTGAGTATTCATATAGCTTTTTTTCTAACTGCTTATACAAGTGTGGGCGTGTGGCTAATACATGCATTTCGTTATACCTCTCGAAAATCGATTTTTTTTAAATATATAAGATAACTATTGGTTACAGAAATAAAAGAGTATTTTATATAATCTATGTACATGTACACTTACTCAAAAGCTACTCGACCTATTTTGAAGAAAATTTCAAATTGTTTTTAATGGATATCAAGAAAGTTTAGAGATTAGTTTGAAACACCAGATTTACCCATATCGGTCGAATTAGTTCACAAAGTGAGGTAGGTAAACCGAGTACCAAACTGATTCGCCCGTCAACAGAGTTCAATTTATCTGAGATACACGCCTTACAGTTACATATATACGAGTATAGCGTCGTATTTTATATTTGTACATTTTCTCACGGGGGAAGTTGGGTTATACATGTGTATAGTATAAAATATACAAAATAATGTCTGGGAAAATTAAAAATTTTTTTATGCAATTGGTATTAAAATTTACTCATTCATGTGTTGCTATTTGTTTCTTTGTATTCAGTTTGAAAATATAGCTTCAGAAAAATTATATTTTAGGTTAGAATTTTTTGTACGATGACACTTTACGTGGTATAATTAGTTTCCATTTGCAGATCATTTGATTAGATAATAAGTAGCGTTAACATTTAAAAAAATCGAAGTCTAACATTTTTTTTACCATACCCTAAAATATATAATTATTATATATTATTATATGCCCATTGGCTCTATAATTAGGACTTCTTTATTGTACTTTTTTTTAAATGGTTGTATCTAAAGTTTGTTTTACTCTTAAGGTCGCTCCACACTATGCATGTTTCGCGTTTCGCGTTTCATGTTTTCACGTTTTCGTCGAATTTCATGGATATTGGATAGTGTGTATGGCTTTTTCACGAAAAAATTTTTCGTGAAAACGGTTTCGTAGTGTTTCGTGAACGAGGCGGTAAAATTGACGAAATCAAAGGACACGAAAATATTGTTCGTGCTGTTTCGCGTCGTTTCGTTGTATTTCGTTGTGTTTCGCGTTTCTTATACATTCAAAATCTGCCGAAGTCATTCGACAAAAATTTTCGAATTTTCCAGAACACTCGTATGATAGGTCATTCTGCATTCATTAATTTATTACCACTGTATCTACAACATTTATATATAATATAATATAATACATAGGATATTATTAAAATAAATATTATACATACAGAGCTCGATTTTTAAATAAAGTTGTAGTCCACCATCTTCGTGTTTTTGGTTTTTTTTTTTTTTTTAGTTTTGAAGCCAATACAATATAAATTGTACTGGCGATTGATAATTCATCTTCGCAATCACTATTCATTTTTATTTAAATAAAAAAGAATGAACAACCTGTATGTTCACACGGAATAATCGTACTAAGCAACAGTAAACTGAAAACTGAACGAAACACTACGAAACGTAAAACACGAAACGTGAAACGCGAAACATGCATAGTGTGGAGCGACCTTTATAATTGTGGTACATAAAATACTCATTATTTTTGCAAGCCCCTCCTCAGAAATATACTATGAATATGCCACCGCAAGTTACCGAATCTACAATAAACATGTAGGATAATAGTTTTATGATAAAGTGAAGATATAATTATGTCTTAATATTGTAACCTGTAGGAAATACTAAATTTATTGAAAGACGTATTTGTCACATTATAATATTATGATAAAGTCAAGTGACTATTGACGTAGTTAACCAACGCACTAATGTAGAATACAAGACAATGACAAATAAATATTACGCCTTACAAAACCTCATTAATTATTTAGAAGTTATATTTTATTTGAGTTTATTGTTAATATTATCTATTTCGTCCACAAAAGAAATACGCGGAACTAGTTTTTATATCGAATGTAGGAAAAATAACGTAAATTAGTTGAATATGTAGATAAGTTGTTAAACGTTAAATAATTTATAAAAATAAAAAAAAATACTCAAATTACAATTGTAATAAAATCATAGAAAAAATGTGTAATTTAATAACACACAATTAGTGATTGCTGTTTAGGCTATATAGTATTGTAATATTGTATTATTGAATAAAAATAAGGACTTTCAAAACTTTAGTAACTCGATAAACAATACAAATATTATAAAATACATTTTAGTCAATAATAAATTAATAATAATATTATAGTTGTATTTTATACAAAATGCAGATAAAAATAGACTCATGAAGTGACGTATATTATTATACACTTCTACCTAACTTATAAATAACTATATAGCTTTGCTTGGTCTTGGCAGAGATTAAATAGTTTATACTGAATAATATTAGTTTAAATTAAATTAAATTTAAACAATAATTAGTGTCGTAACCAAAATCCAAAAGGCATTGAAGACAAGTCGTTTTTAAGAGTTTACCCCTGAAACATCAGTCGTGCCCACTGCCCATATTAATGTATACGCTTCAACTAGTGTCATTATATAGATTTTAAACACTACACCATACATATAAATCACAGTAATATACGATTGAAGACGTAACTGTTTTTCATAGTTATTTAATATAATATTATTTATTTAACCCGGTCAATATTGGGTCATCTACAAAACTTTACCCTTTCGTAATAATTTTACAATGGGCAATGATGGGCAAAATGAGATAGCCGCCTACGGCTATCAATAACAATCGTGTTACAATATAAACAAATATTGAAATATCTGGTTAGTAATCAATAAGGTTTTTATGCAATATTTTGATTTATAGGCATTCGGCGGCTAGTCGCTGAATAATTGGATGTTTTTCCGGGCTCTAGCACCCATTGAAATCCGTCATTTACTACAAAATATTTAACTTTTATTTTCCTAGGCTGCTGGGCACTCACTGAACATTTGTAAACCTAATGCCTATCATGGCACTGATAGAGTAATGTAGATAAATGTGATTACTGATTACACCAGGGTTTCCATCTTAGATCATATAAAATGGATAGAGCCATTGAATGTCCCGCCTACAGAACTAGCTGAAAAAAACATAATCGTAGGACCTGTAACATCTGCGCATGCGTGACTGTTGATCATTATTTTATCCAATTAATTTACAAAGTACGAAATTCGAATTGATAATGTTTTACCCGGTAAAATTAAAATCTTCATCAAAATAAATGATAAGAGTTCATACACATGCGTATATCACATTGGTCCTACTGTTGTGTTAGCTTCATAGATTTTACGAATGGCTCTATCTATTGTATATTTGTATATTATGATGTAAGGTTTCCATACTTCTATTTTCTACTATAATTGTATATAAGACAATAGTAATAGTTATAAGTCGTAACTAACCAATACTAGCGTGCATGTTGATGTGCAACTTTTAATTCTACCATATCTACCTTGAATCTTATTTTTTTCAGTTATAATTCTCACCAGGCCAAAAAAAACGGATAAACGCCCCAGGACAGGGATGCTAGAATGCTACAAATAAAGTTAGCGCACTATTATACGGTAGTAGATAACCTATATGTGTATACATCCATGGTCCACCTAATTGACAATTGTACCTACTATAATATTATGTCTTTACTAGTTTACTACACATTATTACCGTTGGCCGAATGATATAAATACATAATACGTCATGTCGATAATCGATTTTTTCTTCTTCGTTCATCATATATGCGCAGTGCGCTCATATAACACGACAAATTTACATTTCGTTGGATCAACATTCAACACAAGCTTTGGCGTCTGGGTCAATATTAGAATTATTTTTTAACTAAATCAATTAATATATAATATAATACTATCTTTAATATTGTTGAATTTTTTTTTTTTTTTGGTACTGTAATACAAGAGTAAGGACCATATTTTCAATATTTTGATTTTTATACTATTAGGAGTGTTTTATTAAATACTACCTATATTCAACATTATATTGATTTTATATTTTTGTAAAACCATTTTTAAGCACTAATTAACTATTACCTATCCTTATAGTACCTACATGTTCATTTTAATAACTCGGAAATTAGTAATTTATTACTCTTTAAAATTTTGGTTAAGATGTATCAAAATTTAAAATAAAAAATTAGCCGTAGATAAGATAGATTTACAGTTATTAAGGTTGGTTCTTATTTGAAAAATAAGTTTGCATCACCACCTTAAAATAATAAAAATAAAAATAATTGAAAATATGGTATATAAAAATACTTAGAAGTTCTAATTTACCAAAAATCAGAATTTGAATTAATTCAATATATTAAATGTAAAAATGAGGATGAGTATGTGGTGAATCACACTGTATATTTTATATTATATAATAATTAATAGTATATATGAATATCAAAATGTATGATATAGATTTTAGGTAAAGGTGTAAAAGTGTGTATACACCGTTAGGCGTATGCTCACTTCTCTATCTCTAATTGCTTTCAAAGTATACTATTTAAATGTATACGATGTTACGCGGGTATAGAACCTACTTATTACAATTTTTAGTGATATGAAAACCAAATATGTATTCTATAATTATTTGTTATTTTCAATTCTCAGATGGTATTCATTATTTTGATATTCCCCTGATATCTACTATTAGGTGATTATCAAAAATATTTTGAGAATCAATGACCTTTTATCTACCATAGCCCATAGGTATACCTACTGTTTATGAGTATATTACCGAGTACATAACTTTATGGGTATATAAAATTGTTCATTGTCATTTTTCATGATTTTTTCTTTCGAATAATTATTACAGTTTACAATAAATACCTACCAATTACATTATTTAAAATTATTAAGTATTTGATTGTCAAAATAAACGTAAGAAAATATATATTTTGAGCGAAATGTAGAATTTTTTTTTTTGACTTAATGATAAGTTGTTTACCATTTTTACCTATCTGCTTGAAAAATACGTTTATTTTTAGCAATTCATCGCTGGCTGAAGGTAAAAGGTACTTCACTTTAAAATACAAGACAAGTATCAATAATAAAAATAATATTATATTTATATATATACAGATATTATAAATATTGTTTATTTAAAATATAATAGAATATTGTACAACTACTCCATAGCAGAAAAATAAAAAATAGACCAAGCTCAACACTAGATCTCATATTACATTTGTATACTTAATACTTATATTATTACATCAATTAATTCTAATATTGACTCAGAAGCCATTGTAGCAGTATTGGACCTGTGAAAAGTAAATGTGCTATGATGGACTAAGATAATAAATTTATTAGTGGAGTTTTCTAAAGCAGTAATCACACGGAATACCAGATAAGTAGTTCATAAATTATAATATTAATCTATTATCATATATTATTTATACGTTCTATAACATTTTGGCCATAATATAACCATATTAATAAATGTATAGAATAGATATAGAATACCGTATAGCCCGTAGGAACTATTATATTGTATATTATAGAATATAGAATATCAATCACATGCATTTAATATCTAAATAACATAATATATTTTAATCTATACTTGTCAATTTTAAATTTATTATGTGTGTAGATCTTAATAATTTATTTTTTTATCTAAATAATTGTAATGAATAAAACACAAATTTAAAATTAATGAGTTTTTACGTTTCCCGTGTAATATATTAAAATTATTATAGGCACTTTTAAAGTAGCTTGATTTTTTCATTTTTAAAGTAAAACTTTTTGTAAGTGTACCTATAATACGAGAAACTTCGATAGGTACTTCATACATGTTATCAGTGTTCAATCCACAGACAGACATAATATAAATTCTATTTCATATAATTGTATTATAATCACAGAGATAAATAACCATAGTATTCAATATTTTTATCTTGGTGATAATAATTATTAATCAATTGGTATACATAAGTCAATACGTCATAATGTCATATTATAATATTTATACTCATATTATGTTGACAATTATAATATAAGTAACTAGTAAGCAATATTATACACAAAAGAAACACTACGCTGTTTATCATACCGAGCTACATTAAAATATATACCTAAATATCTAATTAATATTAATAATTATTAATTATTAGTTATTAGTTATTACTTTTAAGGTAGATAATAATAATAATAATACCTAGGTGGTACCTGTACCGAACAACTGTTAGTACTTAAAATAATGCCGATAACACTTATAATAGGTATATATTTATATATAGATCATAGATACATGCGACATGCCTATATAATAATATATTGTTATAACTTATAGACTACAGTACTTAATAATATAAATAACACGTAAAAGTCGTGAACCATAATATGTATGACCATTGATTATAATTTATAAATAATAGTATTTATAATCAATGGTATAACGTACCTGCGTAGCCTTATGTGAATTTTAAAATAATTGATCAAATATTATTGAGTACATTAATACAATAGTATTAAAAATTATCACTTACATTTCGCGTTATTCTTCGTGTGAAAACCATTTGAGATTCTGTCATGAGCAACAGGCAGTTTTGTTTCGTGCACAAAATATATCACCTGAATACGCAAGTATCACTCGTATTCGAGAAAATAAATCATTAACGATGGCTAAAAATCGATAGGTATCGAATTTAAATGCAAACGAATGGGTTTTATTATAATTTTGTTCGCGGTCGACTGCTATCGTAATATAAAATAAAAGTAGCGATCAGGTAGGTACGTAAAATAAAATAGACATTAATTATTTTTGATCGATCTTTGCGGAAAATGCTCTGTGACCACTGCAGGGCAAAATAATGTAGTATTATGATATAAATTATAATATTATTATTTCCTAAATCAACGAGACTTACTGTCGACCAGTGACGACTGACGAATGACGACAGATCATAGATACTACGACCGGTATCGGTTTTCGACGAGTCGGTCCTAGTTGATGGATTAAGATAATATTATTGTAAATGTGTGTCGTATGGTCACGTTCGCGGAAATATGGATTACGGAATCATAGTTTGTTCGATTCCATTTCGACCGACAGTAATGATAATTTATCCCTATGTTATTATTAAATTATTATATACCTGTGCAACAATAATCGCATAAAATTGATATATTTATGGCCATACAGGAATGCCCGAATGCGTTTTGCCCGGTCGGAAATCGGAATTATAACTTACGGAATGATCGGAAACTAGGTAGAAACGAAAATTTTCTTTTCAACGGGTAAGTAACTAATACACCTCGGAACAAATATACTACATATATATATCTAACCGGTTACCGTCCTGTCGTCCTCCCATACTCCATAGTGTCGTAGGACGTAAGGTAGCCCCGTCGGGCGCCGCTGTAGCCGTCCGACGGATCAGTGGTGCCACCACCTGACGGCTGCGGCGCCGTCGTCAAAAAATGACAAAAATCAAAAGTCATCATAACTAGGGCTGATAAGGGTATCGCGTCGTTATCATATCGGCAATCCCCGAATCCGATGATAACAACAAGTCACGACGACCGCCCGTCGCTCGACGTTGACACCCAACTTCCAGAGTCCCGGACCAGATGCCGGACACCGTGAACCGCGTACAACATCGGCCGGCACGTCGACTTCTCGGCGCGTGAGTCATGCGTCGTCGCCGCGGTATGAGTCACGGACAGACGGCGGAAAAAATGTCGATTTGCGTGATTTTTCGCAACTCCGACGGAGACCTAGATAATTTGTCGCCAAAAACTATAAACAATCGTACTAAACATAATATTATGGACAACGAGCGGCATATGATTGGACGTCGTTTATTGTTAAGTCTGTACGTTGTACCGGACACGAATAATACGATCAAGACGACACATCTTCTATGAAGGATATCGCCGTTACCTTTAAACGCTCAAAATGCTACAGTTACATCAAAACGGTTCGATAAATAATGGTTACACTGTGAGTACCTACATTCCAGTATTCCGAATAATAACATAAAAATATGTATTAGGTGTTTAGTTTTTGTCTATAGGCGTTTGTCCACGGGCCAACATAATGTCCTCTTTTCTCGTACAAATATCAAGCCCATCTGATCATCTGACGACCAGACACAAGTTTTAAATTGGACATTTTCTCCCGGAATATTTTTAGTTTAATTTATCCTTGTGTATTCTTCCTATCAATAATAATTAATGAGACCTGGATCATGGACCATGACCTGGAAAAATGTCCTATATTCGTAAATTGAGTTTATATGAAAATTGTTTGGTCCGTTTTCATGCATTTGTAGGCAAAACAAATTGTTAAATTTTCGCATTTAAAAATATTGTTAATGTGAAATAAATTTGTGTGTATAAATAGATACATTATACATATCTAAATGCTATTGATGCAATGATGCTAATGATGTATACTGCTAACTTGCAAAATGGTTTTATTTAAATTTAAATTAGGTTTTTATTTTTAGAACTGTATTGCTAGAGCAATGTATGATAACATTGCTGAAGCACCCGATGAATTAGCATTTAGAAAAGATGATATATTAACAGTATTAGAACAAAATACAGCTGGTCTTGAAGGATGGTGGTTATGTTCATTAAGAGGCCGTCAAGTATATTTTCTATAAACTTACCATGTTAATATGTTTTATATCACATAACTTTTTTTTCTAGGGGATATGTCCTGGGAATCGCTTAAGACTAATACCAGGTGTGTATGAAGTGACCGAACCCCAAATTACATCATCAACTTGTATCCAAGATCAAAATCATTTCAGTTATGAAAGCAAGCATCAAAGCTGGCACGCAAACCTGAATACAGTAATAAGAGATTTAACATTTTTTTTAAACTGTTTATCTTTATTATTATTTTGCTTTATTTTATATTATGTTATTCTAAACAGGTGACGTCACAACAGAAACTGGGTGACCTCCTTACATATGATACTCCTCAAAAAACTGTCGATACTAATGGTTATAATATTCCACCTATCAATCATGGTAAGCAAATTCTTTGTTCTATATTTTACCCATAATTGTCTCAGTAAAAATATTTGTAACATATAAGCTACAATATTATATCAATATTTTTTTTATTAGCGTTAGATCGGCTACAAAGTGATTTTACAAAACGACCACTCAGTATTGGAAGCAGTAGTGGCTGCTGTAGTGATAGCTATGATCCTCTTCCAAACCAACATCCCCTTGTTTCAAAAGAAAGCTATGATGTACCAAGACCGCTGAATATACAAGTCACTCCAAGTAGTTCGATCAGCTCATTATCAACTGGTGGTATTTGTAGTAGTACAAGCGGAAGTGAATCTAATCGATCTAGTAGTATTGGACTGGATTATGATGTTCCTAGAAACCGAACATTAGCTTCTTTGCCATCTGAATTTCAGAATTTAACTATTAGTAATGAGGTATGAACATATTAGAAAAAAATATTTTATTTGTTTTTTATAAAAAAAAATTATGAAAATAGGACTACGATGTTCCATCAAATAGTTTGCAACCTAAAGAATTAACTATAGACTTGAACTGTGCACTGGAATGCTTGGATAAATTAACATCAGAAGTCTCTTCTAATACTACTCAGCTATTGAATTATGCTGGACCAAATTGGAGGAGTCAAAAAAATTTGGAAGCCAATCTTCTTGATATCAAAATTATATCTTTACGGCTTAAAAATAGTTTACACCAATTTATTGTATTTTCAGAAGGATGTCTAGGAAATGCAGTTAATGCTCGTGATAAAGGTATATTTATTATCAAGAATATATTTTATAGTAATAATACAAATATCATTGTTTTAGGGATCTCAACTAAACTTCATCCATTAGTATTTGATTTAATGAAAACTGATAAAATGATAAGTTTTTCCACGAATGCTTTGGATTACCTTGATTGGAAACCACATTTATTACACAGAGATTCAAACAATGAATGTGAATATTCTGAAGACGCCTTAGATAAGCTTATTTCATGTGCCAAATTATTGACTGATGACATTCGTCAGATCACATCATTTATTAAGGTAATATTAATATTTTTATTGTACTATATTATGTATCTTATTCTTCGAGAGGATGTCAGCGTACTGTTTTTTTTCTCTTTCTCACCCACGCTCAACATAAACAAAATTTGGTTACACAGTCTGTGTAGAATTGATCAATTTGGGTTCTAGAGCAAAAATACATATTTTAAAATAAAAAGATGACAATATTTTGTAGAGCAAGACTCTGCAGTTTTTTAATTATTCCAAATATAACACTATATATTAATCTAAATAACGACAATTTCACCATTTTTAAACGACCTATAACTTTTAAGAAAATTACGCACGCTGAAATATTCTTATATTTCAATTTTATAATAGGTATTTTTATTCTAAACCCAAAATGAAATGAGTTCTACTGGTCTGAGAGAGAAAATAAACAGTGCACTGACATCCTCTTAATACACCAATTCATGATGTGCAATCTAAAAATAATTTACTTTCATATCACAATCAAAATTAGACACTTGAGTCTTAAATACTATTGGAGTAAATGTATGTTGGGTTTTAATAAGTTATTTTAAAACTTAAAGTTGTATGTTAAATCAATTTATGTTTTATTTATTATATATCATCAACAGAAATAAAAAATAATAATTTTTTTTTCTCTTAGCTATTTGATTAATTTTTAATTTTAATTTTGTAGGGCAATTCAACATTATTGTTTAAAAAAAAATTGATTTGTGCTGATGATGATGAAGATGATGATTATGAATACATAGGTGATGATAATGGCAAAAAGCCAAGTACTAGTGCTTCCATTAAAAATGACAGTCCTTTTTCTGGACTTTCTACTAATGATAAAAAAGTAAGATTTAAAAGTACCTTTGGGGCCTGATAATAACACGGTGGTTGGCCACAGTCATTAACGTGTTTTGGTGTCAAGCACTGGCCGGGTTTTTAGTGAAGAATCAACCATCCCCTCCCACACAGTAAAAAATATTTAACAACAATGCAGTTAATGCCTTAAAAAGAAAAATAATTATCTTTTCATTTTTATCCTGATATGATATAATATAAAGGATGATTCATATTGGTAATTCACCAAGCGTGCTCACTCCCTTTTTTAAATTCCATAAAATTCTTACGTTTCCTTGTACTACCTACTTAAAGAGTCCTGTGCAGATTCTATTTTTCAAATGAGAACCAACCCCACTTTTTTACTGTAAACTATTTAACAAATAATTTTCCTGTATATATTGACATACCAATATTTAAATTAGAACAAGCCATTTTTTAGTTATTTACCCTTGTGTACTAAGGATAATAGGTTTGGAAGGTATGGGGCTAGGGTAAGATGAACATTTTTGGAAATAATATTAATCTATCAATAGTTATAATTTATAAAAGTAGTCTTAAATACTAGATCAGTGACGGATCTAAGTTTTGAATGGCAGTGATGCAACTATTTATATTAAAGGAACCTTAAAAAAAATTGCATTCTATAAGACATTAATTATATATTTTTGATACCTATTTGATAAAAGTGAAGTTGGATCTAAAATAGAAAACATTTCAACTAAGTAAATACCTAATGGCTTACGTGTTGCTTTAAACCGAGTCATAAGTAGGGATAAAACTGAGTCCATACCAGTTTAAAATAAACGGGTGAGGTAATTTCTTAAATACTAATTTTCTTAACCATTATTCTTCTTAATAATTTATTATTTTACAAAGTTAGAAAATCTAGGATTTCAACCTGAGGCCTTTTAAACAAACTCAGCCTTGAGTCCTAGAAGCATTGCATCTCTGCTAAATCCTACATTGGTTCCAATATTATCATTTTTATGTTTTTTGTAAAGCCTTTTTTAATAAAGATTAAGGACTATTATCATTATTCATTAGCTTAAACATTTTAATAACTGAAAAACTATTTAGACTGTTAACAATAAACAATAGGTGAAATTAAATTTGTATCAACACAGGACACTCCTATTAGCACAAAATATCTTAAAAAATTCATGATAAGCTCTAAAAGTATATTTAACAATAATTACGAACATAGAAAGAAATTTGAGGTGAGCAGGCTTTGTGATCAACAGGGCCGTCAATTTAATGCACTCATTTTTTTAAAATATGTATTCATGCACTAAAAATACATTCACTTAAAATGCATATAAGTGTTCTATATTTCTTAAGAATTAAGTGACCAAGTTGTTATAGTATAGTAGTCACCTATTTATTTTTCTAGTTTGTAAAAGATTACAAACGTTTATAGTATATACAGATAACAGTTTTATAGATATCAGAACAATAGTGATTTTACAATCAGTTTAACAAGATATGGGTTTATCAGACCAATTTAGTCCAGATCTAAAAAATATAAACAGTTTAAGAAAATAAGCATTTATACAATGAAATCATGAAAACATGCAATTCTATGCCCTAACCTGTAAAATATGCAAAATAATATTTTGCATTTGAATTAAAACAAATTTGGGCAAATCCTTTTTTTGTGTCCAAAAAAAAAAAAAAAAACATGAAAATGCATTAAATTCATAGCTCTGGTAATCACCCTGTATACATAAACCTAATATCTCTAAACTGTAAAAAGTTTAAAAAAAAAATTAGGTATCTGTTATCTTTTGAAATATTCAAAAATTAAATTTTGTTTTAGATATTTAATTTCTACAGTCATCAAATCGTCAGTCAATCTGATTTGTTAACTAGACACATTAACACGTTTTTAAAAATTGTTGAAGAAAACCGTCCACCACCAGTGTTTGTTATGAAAGTCAAGTATATAATACTAATTGCACATCAATTGGTTGTTGTTGGTGATACAATATGTCGAAATGTACAAGAGTCAACTGTGAAGAATCATGTGGAACAGTGTTCAAAAGCTTTATCTGCAGGTATTTCGACAGTAGTTCAAAAATCTAAAATAGCTACACAGTTATTTCCTAGCGTAACTGCTGTACAAGAAATGGTAGACAGCGTTGTAGAAATCTCGCATATTGTGAATGATCTGAAAATATCTGTTATAAAAATAAAATAAATGTCCATATTCTGTTTGGTATATAGCTCATAGTGTTTTGTGCTGAAATGTATAGCAAATGATATAGTATTGTGCTTCATTTTAATCATATCATTAAAAATTAAAAACGATACTAGTCTGGATGACAATTAAGTGACTCAAATTTTATATAAAATTCATAATCTATACATTAAGTAATTTCTTTTTAAAGTTATTCTTTCTAATTTGTAAACAAACCATTCTTAGTTATTTTTCTATCACTCTTAACAATTTTGATGAGAGGGACACTGAACTTTGTTTATGAACTATTTAATAAAAATAAAATACCAAATAATACACATAGTAGACATTTTGCAACTTACCTAGTTGTTTACTGATATCAATATTATTACAACAACCATGGTAACAATAATAAATGTTATAAAAGTTACGAAAATCAGTCTAAAAAAAAAGTAGCCAGAATAAAAACATATTTATGTTAAAATGTTAAAACTGATCAGTATTGAAGATATTAGCACACTATTTGTTTTTTCTCTCTGGCCTACGCACAACATGGACAAAACAGATTTACGCACCATCATTTTTTCTATGTTTTTAACTAATCTACAAGTAAAATCACACATTACAAAAAAGATAGAGAATAATATTTTTGAGGGAATGACATATAGATTTGTCTGAATATTGTCTCAAAACAATTTAAATATCATTTAAATGTACAACATTTTTTTGTTTATTTTGAAATTCGAATACAAAGTCAAATAACAATAAAATATAAAATCGATATGTCATTCCCTCAAAAATATTATTCTCTATCTTTTTTGTAATGGGTGATTTTGCTATAAGATTACTTAAATGCGGTTTGCCCATGTCACGCGTGAGCCAGAGATAGAGAACAAATAGTGCGCTGACATCCTCTTAAGATATTATTATTTAGTCATTATAGCTGTGAGAATGTAGATGTTAATTTTTTAACTTTGAAATGGTTGAATAATAAAATAATTTACTTACATTATAACCAACTTCTAAAGATTTGTTACCATATTATAAAATATTATAAATGTTACACATTATGTAGTGTGTAGTCTTAACATTGACAGAATTTTTTTTGGAAACTTAAAGCAGACATTCTGAATATTTAAAATACCTAAAGGATAAATTGACAATAATTAATTCATATTATAAAACTGTATGACAGATAATATACTATTTATTTTTAATTATTTATGTCTTAGTTTTATGTTTAAATCTTAACATGAAAAAAGTTTTAAACGTCAATAATTTAAATTTATTTGGCCGTTTTAAACAGTCAGCTCAAATTATTTTATTGTTGAATATAAATATTCATTAAAAAAGTAGTAGTGAAATGTTCATTGCCCGTACAATGAATACTTTAATAGTTTAATTCATTAATTTTGATACTAATGTTTAATTTTATGCTACCCGACACAATAGTGAAATTAATTTCCAACCCTCCATAACTAGGCAAGTGAAAAAGATTTAACTAACCCACAAACAACAGAGAATAATCCAAAAATAAATTAGTCATGTTATCTTGTTAATTATTTAATTTTAATTTATTGAGATTTCTTTTGAAGTACAAAATACATAATATTTTAGTTCTACATTTAGTATTAAAAATAACTACAGTACAATGTTTTTAATTATGTGGAAAATATATTACACTAAATTTAATTGTCTATTTATACTTGTATAATCAACAGCATACTCCTACAATCATTACAAATTTGAAATATTTACCAATATATTATTTGTTTTTCTATAAATCTAAAAATTGTGAATGTGATTTTAAATGATATGGTCCTCACAGTTTTTAGTTTTTATATTTTGGTAAATTTTTTGAGCTTATAAGGATTTTTATTTTTAAATGAATACATTTTCCCTTTAAATACTTTTTTTTACTTTTTTATATTAAAAGAAATGAATCTAGGTAGCTGTGGATTTGACTTTTTTTAAATCAGTTTTATTTATTTGAAAATCTAGTCTATTTATAATTTATTTTAACCATGGTGTATTTATTTTTATAAACATTTATATTTTATTCTGTGATTTTATTTGTTCCTACGTGTTTTTGTGCATAAATATTCATACATGTTGTACAAAATTCGATAAAAAAAAGTATTATTTAATTCATCTCATTTTTTTTTTAAATTATTTTTTATTGTGTTTAATTTATAAAACCTCTTATGTTTAAAATATGTTTTAAGAAACCCGCCAATATTTATAGCATAACTTATAGTTGCTACTTGGCTTTTAGTTTGATAATTTTGTAATACATTTTTATGTACCCAAATTTGACATTATTATTCATTCAATGATTGACATATTTTATACATAAATGGCAAATCAATAGTGTGTTTTGATATATTTATAATTTATATACTAATTACTATAGTGTACAACTTATTTGATGTTCTTATGAACAATAGAGTATTTATTTATCGTAACAAGGTTGTGCAATATTTTATTATAATACTTAATTTAAATATTAGATTTATCGTGTTTATTGATAATTATGTGTATTTAGTTTAATGACATGTTATAATAATTTAAGGACTATATCTTTTTTTATTAGATAGTTTATAATATGGAATAGGATATTTTAATTGGATCGTAAGAAGTTAAGTAATAGAGTTTAATATAATAACTAATTTAACAATATGAGTAACTTATTAACTTGTTCATAATTTTTTTACTTTTATAATAATTAATAAATCTAAAATTGTATTACTATTTACTTTTAATATAAGCAATATTTTCCTATTTTTTAGTATTTTAGAAATTGACTGCTATGAAGAGGATATGGAATAATTTAACACATTCCATAAAATAAGCAATATTTTTTACCAATTTTATATTTAAATATAAATTAGTATTCATTCAAAATATGGTATATATGAAGAATCAATTAAATTGTTGTACCTATACGACTATACCAAGTAATTTTTTTTATTTATTTATTATTATTATTTATTAAACAAAGGTACTGAACATTTGAACCTTTTACTAGTGATACAATCAAATAAATAACTTTATTAAATTTATTTTCATTCATTATGTAAAATTACTAAGAATCCATATAATGAGATTAAACATGAATTTTTACTAAAAAACTTTGTTTAAATTTTAAATTTAATATATATCAAAATATAATATTAAGAAGGCCAATGAGACATTACTCTCTAATAAGAAGCTATGAATATAAATATTTTCTGGTTCTTATTAATTAAATTATTTTCTAATACATTGAAAATTCATGTAGTTATTATCTGGCTTTTTTTTTTATTATTTCAATATTTTATTACTACTATCACGTTGATTTACTCATAAAGTAAAAAAAAAAAAACCACATTAAAACTATACATAATAATATTAGATAATAGATATCTAATTAATGCCACTAAGATAATTATGGCTAAAGAAAGAAAACAATGAAATACCAATTTTCTTTATAGTAGACAGTAGTCTCACTTATCTGGACAATGTATATTTTGTACTTTAGCACTGATATACATAGTAACCTAACATGTAAATATAATATAAGTGATTTATGTCAACGTCGATTGTAATGTAAAATAAATCAATACATTTTGGATTTTTACAAACAAGGTGTTATTTTAAAATATTTATATATTATACTTAGTTGAAAAGAATGTAATGTAAATTTGTTTAATACTGGTAAGAGTCCAGATAAAAAGGACTCTACTGTATTATAATTGTTTTCTACCAATTAAAATATACAGCAAACTATATGGCAAAGAAACTACTCTATACATATTATATAAATGGCAAAGTATACACTTTTAACTACAACTTCAAATCAAAGTATTTAAAGAAGCGTATTTATAATACAAAGAATAATAAAGGTTGTATAATTTATTAGTTATTACATATAAACTGTTGAACTAGGTATATAGTGTCTAGTAATATATTATTCATTACCTAATAGTGCTATATACTTTTATTCAGTAAATTGAATTCAAATACTTCGAGAACCTTACTAATTTGTTTTTATTTGATCGTTCAATAATTTATTTAAAAATAAAATTATAAGTAAGGTTCATTATTTCTAGTAGTCACATAATTTATAATTATGTAATATATATAAGAAAAAATGTATTTTTTTATTTTTTATTTGATAACATTAATTTTAGTACATTTTATGTATTTAAGTATTATTTGTCATGCATACTTTATAGTTCACCAATTAATTAATATATTTTATTCTGTTAAAGAAGAGTTAAATTTAAAAAAAAATATATCTGAACAAATTGATATTAAAACTGTTGTTTTTAATATTATAAGATGAAAATATACAAATCATTAAGAATCAATTTCAATTTTTTTCATAGCATTAGACAAAGAGTCGCTACTCGGTATCTCGTCATCGGCACACAGCAATGTGAAGTGTGATAAGTCTTTTTTCATTGCATATGCATCTTCACCATCAGCATAATATTTTGGTTCAATCTCAGAAATAGTAAATTTCAATGTATTAGTATATAAATTTAATGCAGCTCTGTTGCTTTTTCGCACATGCAATGATACATATTTTGCCTGAAAACATTCAACCATCGCTCTAGCAGCTTGATCCATCAATTTTTGTGCAAGTCCCAATCGTCTATGCGATCGTTTGACAGCAAGTGATGTTATATGCCCATGAGGATTATCTTCACAATCTTCTTCCATTTTTGCCAAAACATACCCCACAATGTTTCCTTTTTCATCCTCTCCCACATAACTTAATTGTGGCCAAGATAAACCATGGTAGAAATAGTACTTCATTTGATAATTTTCCGGAAGACAGAGCAGATTACAGTGCTGCATATTCATTAAGTCGTCTGGTTTAGCACAGCGAATATTCATATTTTGGCAATTGAGTTACTTAAAGAGTCTTTTGAGTTTTATTAGAATTATTAACTTCAGGTGTTTGCTGAGAAATAAGTTCCCGGACTAGTTTAAATTTTGACAAGTATAGTTTCCAAACCAAGCACCAGCCTATAAAGTAAAAACAAATATAGGTACATAAACAAAATAAAATGGGTAAGTAAGAAATTCAATTCAAAAATCTCAAAAATGGGAATTGCTAAACATAAATTTGTTATGTTTTAGGTTAACCTAAAACATAGGTTAGGTCTGTAAGACGTATTTTGAGCAGATAGAAAATAGAATATTAGTTTTATTTAAGTAGTCTATTATTATGATTAGGTAGTTAATAATTGTTCAAACAATGTATATTTTTAAAAATGTTATATTATGTATTAGGCAGTAGGCACATATTTTATTTTTCTGGTTTAATTCTTCAAGAAAATGTATGTAAAAGAACATGACTTCTTTTTTTTTTAATCACAGTAAATCATAATATAAAACAAAAATATAATTTTTTTTTGATTTTTACGAAATAGAACACAAAAACAGTAGCTAGATATTGAAATTAATAAAATTCGACTACTTAAATGAAAAATTAAAATGTTTGTTGTATATTTTTTTAACAGTAAAAAATATTGATTAAATCTGATTCTAACGCCATTGTGAATAATGTCATTGTCTAAACAAGGCAGTCATGTGTTTGTAGTTGAAATGCGAAAGACAAAAGATATTGACGGTGCTTACCTATGAGTATGAAAAAAATGACGACGATGAAAGATGCGGCTACTGAAGCTAAAATAAACAACCACTCCATAACATAGTTCTAAAAACTTAAGTAATTTATTTGACGTTCAGAAATGAAAACGGTACACTACTTTACTAAAATTATTGTTCGAAAAAACAAATACGCCACTTCGTATCAAATTCACATGTTATTATCAAAGACTAACAGTCTGATCATCATCGTGATCTATATCATTTGTCTGATGGATTACCAGTGCGTCCACTACGGACATATTAATGATACACAGAAATGCAAACACTTCAAAAAGTTTGAACAACGATGTAGACAAAAAATTAAGAAAGAAGCATACACCCACGACCCACAGATTTCTTTATAATACAAGTAGGTATAGTGTAGTATAGAAGTCTGTGCATACACCTTATACAGGTTATACTCGAGTATAAAGTCTATGGATAGAAGAAGTTTATGTTATGTATAGTACCTATTGTTTGCCTATTATAATTTATAATCATATACCGTTGGTAAATAATACTTTATAGAAGTCTGTGTGTTTATATTTTTGAGATTTTTTAGTTACAGAATAACCTACATTTGAATAATATACCTATTATTCAAATGCAATAAGAATTTAAAATATATCATAAATGATGAAGGTTCAGTACTAAATACATATAGTATATAATTATATTCTACCCACTATATAGAAAATATGAACAATTAGAACCAATTTAAAAAAAAAGTAAAAAAATAGAAAAACACACATCATTGTAAAATCAATGCATTAATTGATTCACTCAGAATCTAAAAATCTACTATCATGTTAGCTGTCGGTAGAATAAAACTAATGTTACCTACCTATTAATATATAAATCTTAAATAATATTTAGATGAAGGAATTGATGAAATATAATTTTTATCTTTGATCGAAGATATGGTGAAAGAACTAATACCTAAAATTGGAAAAAGATGTATTATACCTACTGTAAAATACAAATAGTTGTAACTACTAAATATTAGTTGGATTTACTATTATACATACATTATTGATATTGCGTGATGGTTATTCCAACTAAAATTTCCGAAAACGGATTTTGTGTAAAAATCTCAGTTTTACCATAATTTTCTGTTTGTTTTTCTAGACACTTTTTTACTTTTGACCCCCCGAAGTACTAACTAGATTCACTTTTGTACCAGAAAAATATGCTGTTGAAGAAAAATGATGCATTTTTAACGTCCCAAATGGTGACAACAGATAAAAAAAAAAATTAAAAACCAAAAAAATTAACGAATAAATGTAATATCAATTCAAAATACAAACTGACACATATAATAGTTAGGTATAGGTATAATACAAATTAAACATTATATATACAGTATTTAATATGTGTAACAGGCTGCGTGTTATTTCAGAGATGGTATTCGTCAGTGAAAATTTGCCAACTGTGAATAATAATGTATTATCATAAGCAGAATGAAATGTGTAAACGTTGCAGTGTTTTGAAGACTAAGTTGTATATCAGATTTTGATTAGAACACGGGGTATGTATTATTTTTATTTTTCAGTAGTTTTATTTTTATTAGGTATTGTTAATTGATCAGGGTTTGTATTGCCCCCGACTTTTCAATTTTTTTCATTGTAACTACTTCCGGTTATCAATAAATAGTCGTGATAAATATTATGAAATTAGTCAGGTATTATATTATTTTGAGTGAATAGGACGACAAAATAGGCGATATGGCGACGATAAGGAAAGAGGTCAAAAGGTTTTTAGAATGTTTGTAGTTTAAAAGGGAAAGACGAAAAAGAAAGTAAGGTTAGGGTAGGTTAGTGGAGTGAGAGTAGCAGATATGAGAATGTTAAGTTGGGCATGTAAAGGACAAAAAATGATAGAATAATAAATTAATCTTTCATAACGGTAGTGCACTAGTGCAGGAGTATTTTGTAGTGAAAACAAGAGAGACTAGGTTGAGGTGGTTCGGTCACTGTATGATAATTGATGTTTGTGAGAGTGGCTTTATAAGTAAATGAAGAGGGGGTGAGAAGATTAAAAAATGGATGGATCGACAGAATAAGTAGGAGGTGTAGGAAGAGCGTGGCTGAACCTGAATAAATGTGAGAATAGGGGGGAAGGAGAAGAAATAATAACATTTAAATTTTAAACATTATCTTTCATTGTTATGTTTACAATTTCGAATACATCTATATTTATAGTAGGACTTTTTAAGGAGGGAGAAAAATAATTAATAAAAATATTAATATGGGCCCAAGTTGTTAATGTTTAATAAATCTATATAAGAAAATCAATAATATTAAAATTGATAAATTTATGAAGGGGAAAGTTGGAGCCCGCAGGCAAATACTTTTTTTCTGATACCTACACAATAAATTTTATAAGATTATCAATCAATGTACGATATATTATTATATCTAAAGTATAATATATTAAAAATTATGTTAATATTTTAAACTATTATATATTATAATATTTACCAAGACGGGTGTATACATTTGTTTAAGTTTAAAAAAAATATTTGATTTTTCTTTTTTTCATTAATAAATTGATTAATTTAATAACATTTTTTATTGTCCTAAATTTGGGCACCAAAAATGTAGCTGAATACCATAATATATCTACAGAGTTCCTTGTTATTAGTTTAATAGATTTAAATACTCCGAATAATATTCTAATAAATAAACAAATTTCTGGTGTATAGATAATGCTAATATAAACATTCAGTGAAAATTTCGTGTATCTACGAACTACGGTACATTTTTTAGAGTTACACAGAAAACAAAAATCAATATGCCGAAAATTAATTTTGCGTAAAAATACCAGTTTTTTCTTAATTTTTTTTTGTCTATCCCGACGTTTGTAATCTACGGGGAATATTAAATTTAGACTTCCCGAATGCATCAACTAAATTAATTCACTTTCCCATCGAAAAAGAAAAGAAACTGAAGTTAAAAATCAAAGCTATACAGACACAAAAAAATAGGTTATAAAAATTAGAAACACACATCATTCTAAAATTACATCATTCTAATCACACATCATTATAAAATATAAAATATACCCTATACAATTAAAATTAACATGATGCGCCCCACTGACACTAGGCAATATTATACACTGGTAGAGACAGTAGGGTAAGTATTTCGCCAGAAGAATAAAAATTTACGTAAGTTTTTCCCTTCTACACTTTTGATGCGGTAGACCCATAGACCTATAAACTAAGTAGGTTAGTACAAACTTAGTTTATAGGTCGTCTATGGTCTAGGGTCACCGGCAAAGGGTGGCACAATGCATTTTAAAAATTAAAAACATAAATTAAAGTATACAATAATGTTGTAGTAGAAGCTGGAAACTGCAGTTTATGTTGATTTATAATCCAATTAATTTAATAACTATTAAATTCATCATGGAATGATTACTCAGAAATCACCTGGGGATAAATGCCAAAAGAGTAATAACGATATTGTAGTTCCCTATTATGCAAGAATTAAGATATATACAGTGGGATCACGATAGGTGGAAACACTCAATAACTATGTGCAGGCTTCATTTATTTAAATTCTACTTTTTTGGTTTATTTATAATTAATAAAAATTATTTTACACATTTTCAAATAATTAGACTATTTTTGTGACGGTTAATTTTGGGCATGCGCACAATAACTTTTTTTTTAAATGGTATGATCCATTTTCAACCATAATTTTTTTTTTTGTATTTTTTATGAATTTTAGTGTTTGAATTTCTTTTCTAAGTTAAAAAATGACCGAGTTATAGCAACTTGATTTTATGTTATTTGTACGGGTATAATATATTATAAAATACGTACTTAATAATAAAAATAACTAATCCAATTTATGGAATACCTGTTAACCTATTGTGTTTATCTTTATTAAACTTATATCAGTAATTGTATTATAATTGTAATGTATACATTATATCATACCGGCATAGGTACCAATTAGAATTCAGACAATACCCGTACAAATAAATAATAACATAAAATCAAGTTGCTATAACTAAATCATTTTTTAAATTAGCAAAGAGGATAAATCCTACCAGTAAAATACATTAAAAAATGCAAAAAAAAAATAATTTGTTGTCAACATAATTTAAACAAAATAACAATAGCAAACTTAGAACCATAATAGTTGTTAACAAAATAATAACTTCAGTCTCATTTAAATAGATGATGACGATATTAACAATACAAATAACTTTTTTAGGTTTTAATGTTGTAGATTATTTGATTTTATACTCAATATAATAATAAATAATAATATAATTGAAAAACTATTAATTTTTTTAGTTTATTGAAAGTCTTTTTTCTATATATTTTAAACAAAATGGCAATAGCAAACTAAGAAAAATATTACTTGATAAAAAAAATTATAAGTTAACAGTCTCTATATAATAATGACAATATAACAAAACAAAAAACTTTTTAGGTTTTTTATGTTGTAACTTATTTGAGTCAATAGGTATACTATAGTATAATAATAATTTATAACTGAAAAACTATTTTTTTTTTAGTTTATTGAAAGTCTTTTTAACAATTTTTTCAAAAAAAATATAGCTAAATAGCATAATGTACAGAGTTCCTTGTTATTAGTTTTATAGATATAAATAGTAAATACTCCGAATAATATTCTATTTCGAAATATGAAATAAAAATGAATGGTCTCATTCAAAGAAGTAAAAAACTTGAAAACTGATGACGATAGGAAATATGTTATAACATCTATTATAAATGCGAAGAAATAGCAGTTCCATGATATGGAATCTGACATCTGTACACTAGATTTGATTTAAGAATTTAAGAATCAAAAATGTTGTATGCCTATAAATAGCACAACATAGATCAAACAAATTTCTGGTGAATAGAAAATGCTAATATAAACATTCAGTGAAAATTTCGTGTATCTACGGACTACGGTACATTTTTTAGAGTTACACAGAAAACCAAAATCGATTTTAATGAAAATCAATTTTGCGTAAAAATACCAGTTTTTTCTTAATTTTTTTTGTCTATCCCGACGTTTGTAATCTATTAAAAATTAAACAATTAAAATTAACATATTAAATACCTAATTATTATTAGTTTTAAATTAGATTGTATTCGGTGAAATTGTTACATTGTTGACATTGTAATCGTTTTTCCTGTTCCAGGTCGTAGAAATATTATAATAATTAACAGGTGCATACCTATTTGCTATAGGTACTTGACATGTACATTTATAGAAATACAAAAGTTGAAAATTTTATACATTTTTAACTACTTGGTAATTCGTAAATTTTTAATTTGATAAATCTCTAAATGGAACTTTAAATACTTATAAAAAAAAATCGTGCCTACGGATATTTATTATAACTACTTATGAGGAATTTGTATTACATTTTCATATCTTAGTTAAATAAAGAAAATTTTGTATGAAGATCTGACTACAAAATATTATGCAAATGTCGAAATTATGATGAATTTTGTAAAAATTTGAACTTTATATGCCTATAAAAAAAAAGTCTGATGAATATTACCAATCACAAAGATTTCTGTAAATGTAAAAGAATATAATATGATTGATCAATAGAGTATAGACCGTATACTGTATTGGTAGGCACTGAGTATATAAGATCTATGGATTAATCATATTAAATCATCTATGGCAATCGCCAATTGTCGACATTCGTCGGAGACGATTAACGATTCTAATAATTTCAGTGAACAAAAAAAAAAAATAAGCCAACAATAGACGGACAGTACGTTAAACATTATATTATTATAACACACCATATTTATAACACGAACTCTCACATTTTGTTACGTTCAGGTAATTTTCATTAAATATTTCGATACTTTAAAGTTTTAGTTCGGAGCGAGATGAAGACGGACGAAGATAGCCGTTTCTTTAGGAGCGGTGAATATACTGCACGTCTGCAGTGCTAGGTTTCGCCGGAAGAGTCAATGTTTACGCGTAAGTTTGTTTTCATATTATTTTGGGGCTTAAATGTACTTTTTAGACTTAAATTAAATATTTATTTTTACGCACAATCTATTGACTGGGTGACGTAGAACTGTAGAAGCATAATACGTTTAACCCCGTTTCATTAAAGAATCAGGTATCACTGGTATCAGTTTTATTAGGTACCTACACTATGTCTAGGGTTACTGGCGCAAGGTATGTAAATTAATGTTGTAATAGAAGCTGGAAACTGTAGTCTATTCTAATTTATAATTCAATTATTTTATTAAATATTAAATTTATCATTGAATGATTATTTAGAGGTCACTTGGGGATAAATACCAAAGTATAAATATAAATTAAATTAAGAATAATTAAAACACATTTTGTGAAAGGAACAAGATTACTGTTCATATTAATGTCTTAGTTATAATTTACAAATAAATACAAATAAGGGATATTTTAATAGCTTTTAACTGTTAACAATCATTGTAAATAGTTTTTGATCGACGTATGTATATATATTAGTATAGTACCGTCTTACTATAAAATTATTATGTTTGAAAAAAAAATCCTAACAATTTAATACAAGAATTCTATTAAAATGATCTTACATTTTAACGAGAAATAACGATTTTATAGTTCTCTGGTGTAGGCACTTTATACTAACAGTATTTACTGTATAGTGTACTCTAAAAATTAGTAATCATATTTATTTATTTATAATCAAATTCTTATTTAATGATACATAAAAAAATAATATGCTTTTAAAAAAATATGCTTGTGCTTCTAGTATCTATTCAACCATCTTAATCAAAAATTAAATTAACAAATTGTTCCTAAACACTCTTTGGTAAAAAAGTTGCATTATATAATATCTGTGGATTCATCATATTGACGTAATAATATAATATCTATCATTGATGGAAATTTATTCTATGGCAACTGCCAAAATCATTGCAGAAGACACAGTCGATTAAAAATTCTAAAATTTCAAAAAAAAACCATACCTACTGCATTCCGTATGGTTTTATTTTTCATTAATCACAATATTTCGCAGTTCACACACGTCACAGATTCCGCCAAAAGAGTCTATGTTTAAGGTAAATTTGTTTTCATATTATTTTGGTGTTTAAATTTACTTTTAGACTTAAAATTAATATTTAATGTCACGAAATATATGCTATCCAACTATCCAAGTGTGGTAGACGAATGTTTTAGTTCCGATCTCTAATTGTATTAAATACGCGCGATCGAATAATAAAAACGCCGTCGTCGTTTTCCCAGCGCCGGTCGTAGGATAATTATAATTAATAGATGATTGAAATAGACGTACGTTTTGGTTTAATTTATAAAAATACAAGTTACAACTGATAAGTCGGGTGATTGTAAACTCTGCCGATTTTAATGACCCGTAAATTGTACCGGTGGTAAGCTCTCCCGAAATCCGGGTCTACTCCAGTTACTACCTGACGGTAACATGATGTAATCTCTCTCTTTTTACTTCAGTACTACTTGGTGGGGTCATGTAAACTCTCACGGGTCTACTTCATTAATACTAAATTTCATTTAAAAAGTAAATTATATATTTATAATAATCAATGCATTTAGTTGAAGTGCACTATAAATATAGTGAAAATACAAATAAAATATACCTACCTACATTTAAATTTCATTTAAAAAAAGTAAATTTTGTAATAATAATAATAATAATAATAATAATAATAAAAAGCAATATCTTTAGCTACAGTGCGCTATAATAGTATAGTAAAAATACCTACTTATAATATATAAATGTAATTTTTATGACAATACAAACGTACAGATTTCAAAAAACTTGGCCTACTATCCAATGTATACTAAATATACTTTTAGAAATTCATATGCATATTCTTATTAAATTTATAATTTCTTTTTATATAATGTTTAATCCAATTTCAATAATCATTAATATGCTACTATAGCTAGGTACTGTAATATAATATGTAATTTTAAGTTTGTAACATGTAACACTCTATACTATTAACACAAACTCTGCTTAAAGGTAATAGATATAACAATGTTTTTTGTTTGAATAAAAAAAATATCTATATAATATAAGTAACGCATATAGGTCATAAGAATATTGTTGAACATGTTACTGCAGGGTGCCTGTTATTTCAGAAATGATATTCGTCAGCGAAAATATTGCCAACTGGAAATAGTATATTGTATATCATAAGCAGACTGTGTGAACATTGCAGTGTTTCGAAGACTAAGTTTTATAGCAGATTTTGAGTCGGTCACGCGGGGTATGTACTTTCTTATTTTTTAGTAGGTTTCTTTTTATTATTGTTAATTTATCAGGGGATGTATTGCCCACAACTTTTCAATTATTTATATTGTGACTACTGTTATAACACTATTGCGGCTAACAATAAAGTCGTGATAAAAATTAGAAAATTGGTCAGGTATGATATATTTTTATGTAATTCTTTTGAGTAGGTAATTCGCTCAATGATATTTAAATATTTTCACCGATAATCAAGTACGATGACTTGTAGGTAACTAGAGACTGAGTGAATAGGGAGTGTGAGAGAAGGGGGAAGAAGAAAATAGGAGTGGTATATATTGTGTAGGTAGTGAGAACAAAAGAGAGTAGGATGAGGTGGTTCGGTCACTGTATGATAAGAGGAAGTTAGAGAAGGTAAATTTAGGGGGACAGAGAGGGGTGAGATGACTGAAGAAGAGATTGACTGAGGCAGTATATGGAGGTGTAAGGAGTGGGTGGTTGAACCTGTATATAGCTTGTGAGAGGAGGGGGAAGAATAAGTGTGAAGGTAGAATAGTTAGGTTACAATGCCGAATACGTAGGAAAGGATCTTGAATTGCAAAGGCCACTCGACTATTGGGCTGAAACTATACCGGTATCGGTTGATATAGGTTTACAACCTCGACTTATGGGATAGAATAAAAAGATCGGTTGCCGGTTGGGATGTCAGCGCACTATTTGTTTTTCATATTTGACCCACGCGTAGCATACCAAACGTACGATTAATAGAACCAACCCTATATTGTTACTTTTAATATTAGACTAAATAAATAAAGTAAAGAATATTACCTGTGTCACTACAGTGGTATTTTATGATATTTTAGACTTCAGTTATTATGTTAGTTACGATTGTGTAAATAATTACAAATTAAAAATGCTCGTAAATTGAACTATCTATATAGGAACCTATCGTCAAAAATTCGATTTGACAAATCCAAAGAAACTAACTAAAAAAAAAAAAAAATGTAAAAACTTATGCCTACAAAAAAAATATTTAAATTATCTATACTTGAACTATTACAATATGCAATACAAAACAATAAAAAAATATTAATTATCAAGTTTGATAATAAGTAAATTAAATCTTTTTTTTTCCTCGATCCGTTGAGCGCCCGATCGGCGGAGCCCTGCAGCGGCCCGGTCCGTGCACCCTTTCCTGCTCAATCGCGATGACCACCCGGACAGTGACAAGCCGCGTTGTGGATGTCTTACTAATACCCCGGGGCAAGCCTGCCACTGAGCGGTAGTTTCAAATGAGTGTACAGAGGCGCGGGAATGGTCGTTGATCAGGTCCCCGCGTTCCGGTCGTCGTCGAATGGCATTCTGTTATCTGTTGTCGGTGGTTGTAACTTTCAGGGCGATGTTAGTCCTCTCTCTATAGTAGCTGTTAGTGCCTCCCCCGTTGGCCGGAACCGGAATTCCGTTTCCAGTCGGCACCGCTAGGAGGAGGTAGGACTCTGTTGACTAGGTAAATTTAATCTAATATTAAAAGTAACAACACTAATACAGGGACGGTTCTAGCGTACTGGTAGGCCGTGTACAATGACTAGTTGCGCTTATCATTGTGCGTGGCTTAGAGAGAGAAATAGATGCGGTGCGCTAAAAATCTGACATCCCCCTAAGTGTTATCAAGTTGAAGAAGCTGTTAATTGTTGACATTTAACATTAACTGTGATAGGTATGATTGGAAATAAAAGTAATAAGCAGGGCTGTGAATTAAATGCATTAAATATGTGCATGCATTTATTAAAAATGTATTAAAATATGCACTAAAAATTCAAAAATATACTCTATAAAATCCTCTTTATTAAAAAAACTGTGGAAAATAATAAATAATAATAATAATGGCTTACAAAAAAAATATTATTTACCTAGGAAGGCTCCTTAGCCACTACAAAGGCCTCTAAAAAGTTATAATGTATAATAATAACGTTGGGAAGCTACGGTGTGGCAAAAAAAACATGCAAATGCATTTGATTCACAGCCCTGGAAAAAGTAATGATTTATCTGTATATGGTAAATCGGGGTACAGTGAGACGCATATTGGTAACGGTGTTATTGATCTCACAAAAAAATACGTACAAATACTAAATAATTCAAACAAATCATTGAAGTGGAATTTATAAAATAATAATTTATGAAAAAACTTATTACTTAAACTATTATTATTATAAATGATATAAAACCATGAACTATGGACCGTATCTTAGTGTGGCCCATGTCTCACTGTACATACAGGTATTTCTATATTTTTAGCTTCATAATTTCTGTTAAGATATTAGGAAAATGTATCAAGTACCGTTTAAGTGCCAAATTTGACCTTTACCTACTTATTATATCTTCATAACAAATTATCATAAAAGGCTAGGTACTGTTATTTCACATATTATAAAGGTACATATTTGGAGTTTAATTTAACTACTACATTCTAGTTTTGATGAGCCGAGTGTAGTTCACCCTGCAAAAATGTTGTTCACCTACTTAACTCATATAAACTACTACAAAAACTACAAAAAACTACTTGTTGGAAATTTAATTTATACTTATAGGTACCTAGATCCAAATAGTCCAAAAAATATTTTGCTTCAAAATATAAAAATAAAAATAATGAAATAATGATTGTCTTGTGTTAAATTAATCACTCCATATAAAGTGACTTTAACAATACATTTCTTGATTGAGTAACCCTAGATCCACTTTATTCAAAATAATTAATGCAACTTTTACACTTTTAAAAAATATAATATAACTACTTCTTACAAATTGAAACTATAAATAAACAATAGGTATTATATTGTCATGTTCTTTTATTGAATAATAATTTGTCAAAATTAAACAATTCATATAAATACTATTTTGCTGACAGTTGACACTAATATCCTAAAAAAATCGATTTATACTCCAAGTATAGCATTTCTACGGTACTTGGTATTGATAGCTTAATAATTTGTCCATGCATATTGTTAATTAAGTATGTTTTTAGAAATAATATTACTCTACTAGGAAAATAATAACCAGAAAATATAAGTAATAACAAATGTGGGTTAAAAATATTTACATACATAATATAAATGGCAGGATTTTAGATAGGTAATAATGAAATAAACACAACAAATATTGTTGAAGTTTAATGAAAGATAACATTCAATACATAAGCATTTATAAAATTAAACCAAATACCCAGTAATTTGTTTGAGACAAGAGAAAAACACTATGGTTAAACACTATAAAAATGGTGTTACATGATTGGAAGCAACTACCTATTTGTAGTATTATAGGCACACTAATCCAAATCATTAATGTTGGTGAGAAGTACTATCTAGGAGGCGATGAACATTCTCATGAAATTAGTCTTTTCAGTCATTAAAATTTTTGTCAACCTATACTATTTTTAGTCCGATGGGTAAGGATTATTATTATTATTGACTTAGGTAATTGACTTATTAAAATTGATGAACAATATTAATAATGACAATATTTTGTTTCTGCAGAGTTCACACAGACTCTCTTTCAAATTATGTCGTCTGCAAAATTTTAATCTTTAGTTCCTAAATCGGAAGACTTGAATCAGTATCTAACATCTATCGAAAAAAGTCTATAAAAAAAATATAGTGGTGCGGGGCCGCTCGAAACTAGGAAACCATCTGAGTGTACGTATCGCCTTACTAGGTCAACACGTCGAGGGACTGTCGTCTATAAAAAAAAATATTAGTGGTGCGGGGCCACGCTTGAAACGAGAACACGCTCTGAGTATACGTATCGGCCGGTATGGCCAGTTTCCGGATGGGTGACCACCCGGGAATTTTAGCAACAAATCCTTGCCAAGCATACACACACGTGTTAAAATCTACAGTACCCCAGGCTAATGACCTCAGTTGCCGAAATCTTAACTCTAGTAAAAACAAAAAATATTTATAAAAATATATTATATGAATATGATGTATTAGTTATAAACTCTTGAGCTAAGAGTTAATTGATTTTCTATAGGTTAGGTTAGGTTAGATTTAAATCAGAAATATTATTACAAACGAGATTACAAACGAGAGTCTGTTGTGGACACTGTGGACGACCAAAAAGACTACCTTACAAATCCTCCTCAAAGAAGTCCGAAATAAAATTATTATATGAATAATAATAATAATAATATCTAAGTCAAATAATACAATTAAATTATACTTTTCAAAAATCACAAAATTGTCATAATTTTGTCAGTTGAATTTTGACGATTTGGACTTAATATGCACCTACTTTAAATGCTTAATAGTTAGTTGGCCTCCCAGTTATGAATCTCACCTAATATTAAAGTTGGGCTGATTAATAGTGCCGCCGAAATTTTAGAACCAGAACTGAAGTTGTTTTCTGGAATGGTTTTTATAAGTTCAAACATACATAATACATTATCATAATATTATGTACTGTTAGTTCTTGTTCAAAATTAAATTAATTAACTACTATTATAAATGTTATTAGTTATTTTATAATTATGCTTATATATTGAATACGCAATAACATATAACTTACATAATTGGATCGGAAATATAAAAAACAGACTATTTAGATATTTGTCTATTACATTGTATTTCCCTCCCACCTTCAAGATTTTATGTAACAATATCGTCGCAAGCTAATGACGGACATTTGGTTATAGCTTGGGCCTCCCCACAGTATCGAGGTGACGATCACAAACCTTTTATCTCATTCCCAAGTTTGAAAAAATTACAAACTATGAACCCGATCTTGTGATAGACACAAAAATCCATTACTAATTCAAATTATTCTAATACGTTATAAAAATGCTCCAAATCTCAAAATGTTCCTAAAACATATGAAGCTAAAATAAAACCATTAATTTATTTGCTCTCAATTAGACGTTTCGCCTGCATGTGTTGTCTCCAAGTGTATCTTACAAGTTTGAAAGACACTAAATTTTTATTCAGCAGTTATCATTGAACTTTGTTAGTTTTAAAAAATAATAATCACTCTTATATTAAAACTAACAATGCTTAATAAGAACTAATGAAATTGATACCCACTTGTAAGACGAAGACGATACATATGCTGATAAATCATTAATATTTATAATTTTTGCAATTTATATCCAATCATACTTTCAAGTTGTTATCACAGTTAATGTATCAACCTTAGATCATAATATACTATATGAATGGGCCCATATCACAATAATTTTAAGCACATATTACAATATTTATTAGTGACACTATAGTCTCTAACTATGAAATGTCATGTATTTTTCTATGTGAATTAACATATACCAATAAACATTTCAGAGACGCCTCGCCTATATATTTGCTTAAAATTGTTTTCAACGTTGAGCTGGGGCAGTCTTCGTAGTATATGATCTAAGTATTAAGATGTCAGCAATCAACGGCTCAACTTGATAAAAAAACACTTAAGTTCGGCAACCAACTCAAGATCTTTTTATTCAAAGTGTCCTAATAAGTCATAAGGAGGTTAATTAGGTAAACCTATGGTTAGTTAAAGCCAAGGTGATGATGGACGACTATCATCACTGGTCGTGAGCTTTGCAATGATCTTTTCCTACTAACTATCAAGGTATTCGATATTGTAAACATAACAATGAAAGAAAATATTTAAATATTATTCGTTAGGCTGCGTTAGGTTAGGCAAGGATAGGGTAAAATATTAGAACCTAACTAATTATCATAATTTTTAACCACGGTGTAAAGGGCGACCGAGTAGTGTTGTACCAGTATAATTAAAAACTTTAAATACCGCCAATCCTAATTAATTATTTCTTTAACACAAAATATTATAAAAATTAATTTTAATATATTATAACAAAATATAAGTATAAAAATTAATTAGGATCGACGGTATTTGGGATGTTTTTGACATTTTAATTTTTTTCTAAATTTAATTTCCTTACTCCTTAAAAAGTATTTGCCTGCGGGCTCAAACGTTCCCCTTCAAAATTTTTTTATCAATTTTAATATTAATGATTTTTTTATATAGACTTTTTAAACATAAACAACCTGGAGCCATATTAATTTTTTTTTCTCACTCTTGTAAAGTATTTGCTCAAGCTGGCTCCAATGTTCCTCTTTTTATAGTCCTAAAGAAATTACAAACCTCATGATTTTTAGCGGGAACGTTGAGCCAACATGCAAATAGACATTAAGGGAAAAAGTGAAGATTAGTACATTGTAGACTTGGATTGTTAATGTTTGATAAATTGTTTGGATATATCAAAACGTGGGTGCCTCAGGCAAAAACTTTTAAAGAGAAAGAATAAAGTTTAAGGAAGTAAAATCTCAAGGAATTAGGTGTCTCAAAGTAGTTACGATTATAATGGAAGTAATAAAACCTCAAGGCATTAAAATCCTCAAGGAAGTAGATTCTCAAGGAATTAGATTACTAAAATTATTATGTCTTCAAGGAATTATTATCCTCATGGAATTTTATTTGTCATAATTCCTTGAGGATTATAATTCCTTGAGGATAATAATTTTTTGCTAAGGTTTCGGGCAGCTGAGGTCATTAGCCTGGGGTACTGTAGATTTTAACATGTTAATTCACATAGTTCTTGTTACATGTATCATAGTCAGAGACTATTGTGTCACTAATATTAATATAGTAATATGTGCTTAAAATGTTTGTGATATGGGCCCATTCATAGTATATGATCTAAGGCTGATACATTAACTGTGATAACAACTTGAAAGTATGATTGGATATAAATTGCAAAAGTTATAAATATTAATGATTTATCAGCATGTATCTTCTCCGTCTTACAATAAGTTGGTATCAATTTCAGCAGATCTTATTAAGCATTGTTAGTTTTAATATTAGAGTGATTATTATATTGTTTAAAACAAACAAAGCTCAATGATAACTGCTGAATGAAAATTTGGTGTCTTTCACACTCATAAGACACACTTGGAGACAACACATGCAAGCGAAACGTCTTATTTAAAGCAAATTTTTTTAATGTTTTTATTTTAGCTTCATATATGTTTTGTAAAAATAGGAACATTTTGAGATTTGGAGCATTTTTATAACGCATTCGAATAATTTGGATTAGCAATGGATTTTTGTGTCTATTACAAGATCGAGTTCATAGTTTGTAATTTTTTCAAACTTGGGAATGAGATAAAAAATTTGTGATCGTCACCTCGCTACCGTGGGGAGGGTCAAGCTACAACCAGATGTCCGTCATTAGCTTGTCGAAGATAATTTTAGATAAAATCTTGAAGGTGGGAGGGAAATACAATGTAATAGACAAATATCTAAATAGTCTGTTTTTTTTATTTCCGATCCAATTATGTAAGTTATATATGTTATTGCGTATTCAATATATAAGCATAATTATAAAATAACTAATAACATTATTATGGTACTTAATTAATTTAATTTTGAACAAGAACTAACAGTACATAATATTATGATAAAGTATTATGTATGTTTGAACTTTGAACTCATAAAAACCATTTCAGAAAACAACTTCAGTTCTGGCTCTAAAACTTCGGTGGCACTATTAATCAGCCCCAACTTTAATATTAGGTGAGATTCATAACTAGGAGGCCAATATTATTTTGGTGGAAACGAGTAACTCCCCCATAACAATTAAACATTTAAAGTAGGTGCATATTAAGTCCAAATCGTCAAAATTCAACTGACAAAATTATGACAATTTTGTGATTTTTGAAAAGTATAATTTAATTGTATTATTTGACTTGGATATTATTATTATTATTATTCGTATAATAATTTTATTTCAGACTTCTTGGAGGAGGATTTGTAAGGTAGTCCTTTTGGTCGTCCGCAGTGTTCACAACAGACTCTCGTTTGTAATAATATTTCTGATTTGAATCTAACCTAACCTAACCTATAGGAAATCATTTAACTCTTAGCTCAAGAGTTTATAACTAATACAATCATATTCATATAATATATTTTTATAAATATTTTTTGTTTTTACTAGAGTTAATAAGGTTTTGGCAACTGAGGTCATTAGCCTGGGGTATTGTAGATTTTAACACGTGCGTGTATGTTTGGCAAGGATTTGTTGCTAAAATCCCCGGGTGGTCACCCATCCGGAAGCTAGCAACACTGGCCGATGCGTACACTCAGAGTGTTTCCTAGTTTCGAGCGGCCCCGCACCACTATATTTTTTTTATAGACGACAGTTCCTCGACGTCTCGACCTATTAAGGCGATATGTACACTCAGAGCGTTTCCTAGTTTCGAGCGGCCCCGCACCACTATATTTTTTTTTTAGACTCTTTTTGATAAATGTTAGATACTTAATCAAGTCTTCCGATTTAGGTACAAAAGATTAATATTTTGCAGACGACATAATTTGAAAGAGAGTCTGTGTGAACTCTGCAGAAACAAAATATTGTCATTATTAATATTGTTCTTCAACTTTAATAAGTAAATTACCTAAGTCAATAATAATAATAATAATAAGCCTTACTCATCGGACTAAAAATAGTATAGGTTGACAACAATTTTAATGACTGAAATGAGACTTGTTTCATGAGAAAGTTCATCGCCTCTCCAGATAATACTTCTCACCAATATTGGCAATATTAATGATTTGGATTAGTGTACCTACCTATATTTTACAATACTGCAAATAGTTGCTTCCAATCATGTAACTCCATTTTTATAAGGCTTCACCATAGTGTTTTTCTCTTGTCTCGAACAAATTACTGGGTGTTTGATTTAATTTTATAAATGCTTATGTATAGAATGTTATTATTCATTAAACTTAAACAATATTTGTTGTGTTTATTTCATTATTATCTAAAATCCTGCTATTTATATTATGTATGTAAATATTTTTAACCCACATTTGTAATTATTTATATTTTCCGTTAAAATCCATTATTATTTTACTGGTAGAGTAATATTATTTCCAAGAACATACTTGATTAACAAAATGCATAGACAAATTATTAATTATTAAGCTATCAATACCAAGTACCGTAGAAATGCTATACTTGGAGCAGAAATCGATTTTTTTAGGATTATAGTGTCAATTGTCAGCAAAATAGTATTTATATGAATTGTTTAATTTTGAAAAATTATTATTTAATAAAAGAACATGACACTATAATACCTATTGTTTATTTATAGTTTCTGTTTATAAGATAAGTATATTATAATATTTATTAAAACTGTAAAAGTTGCATTAATTATTTTGAATAAAGTGGATCTAGGGTCACTCAATCAAGAAATGTATTGTTAAAGTTACTTTATATGGAGTGATTAATTTAACACAAGACAATCATTATTTCATAATTTTTATTTTTATATTTTGAAGCAAAATATTTTTTGGAGTATTTGGATCTAGGTACCTATAGCCTACAGGTATAAATTAAATTTCCAACAAGTAGTTTTTTGTAGTTTTTGCAGTAGTTTATATGATCGAAGTAGGTGAACAACATTTTTGCGGGATGAACTACATTCAGCTTATTAAAACTAAAATGTAGTAGTTAAATTAAACTCCAAATATATACCTTTATAATATGTGAAGTAACGGTACATGCCTTTTATGATAATTTGTTATGAAGATATTATATGTAGGTAAAGGTCAAATTTGGCACTTAAACGGTACTTGATACATTTTCCTAATATCTTAACAGAAATTATGAAGCTAAAAATATAGAAATACCTATATGTACACTATGTACAGTGAGACATAGGCTACACTAAGATACGGTCCATAGTTCATGGTTTTATATCATTTATAATAATAATAGTTTAAGTAATAAGTTTTTTCATAAATTATTATTTTATAAATTCCACTTCAATGATTTATTTGAATTATTTAGTATTTGTTCGTATTTTTTTGTGAGATCAATAACAACGTTACCAATATGCGTCTCACTGTACTCCGATCTACTATATACAGATAAATCATTACTTTTTCCAGGGCTGTGAATCAAATGTATTTGCATGTTTTTTTGTCACACCGTAGCTTCCCAACGTTATTATTATACATTATAACTTTTTAGAGGCCTTTGTTAGTGGCTAAGGAGCCTCCCTAGCTAAATAATATTTTTTTTGTAAGCCATTATTGTTATTTATTATTTTCTACAGATTTTTAATAAAGAGGATTTTATAGAGCATATTTTTGAACTTTTAGTGTATATTTAAATATTTTAATACGATTTTAATAATTACATGCATATATTTAATGCATTTAATTCACAGCCCTGCTTATAACTTTTATTTCCAATCATACATATCACAGTTAATGTTAAATGTCAACAATTAACAGCTTCTTCAACTTGATAACACTTAGAGGGATGTCAACATTTTAGCGCACCACTTATTTCTCTCTCTGACCCACGCGCAACTGGGGGGTGGCTAAGACAGGCTTAGCATCCCAAAACTTGTAATAGCCACCCAGAACTATTTTTATATTAATAAATTATACATTTTTTTATTAATTATACTTTACTTATTATTTTTTTTCTGTTTGGATTTGGATTTTTTTTAGAATTGTATATATATTTTTTTTTTAATTGAATATTTTACATATTGTGATATATTAAGTATTACTAAATAATACATTTTCTTATTAATTATACTTTACTTATTATTTTTTTTACGTCTGGATTTTTGTTAGAATTAAAATTTTTTTTTTTTAAATTGAGTTATTTGCATATTTTGATAATTTAGGTATAAATAAATCATACATTATTTTTTTATATTATTTTTTCTCCCTATATATATTAATAAACGCATGCATAATATATTTAATGCATTTAATTCACAGCCCTGCTTATTACTTTTATTTCCAATCATACATATCACAGTTAATGTTAAATGTCAACAATTAACAGCTTCTTCAACTTGATAACACTCAGAGGGATGTCAAATTTTTAGCGCACCATTTATTTCTCTCTGTAACCTACGCACAATGATAAGCGCAATTGCGCAACTAGTCATTGTACACACCCTGCCTGTACACTAGAACCTTCCCTGGATTAGTGTTGTTACTTTTAATATTAGATTAAATTTACCTGGTCGGCAGGGTCCTACCCCCACCTCCACGCGGTGCCGATTGGAGACGGAATTTTGGTTCCGGCCAACGGGGAGGCAGAGAAGGCAAACCGTATAAAACCGAACACCGACAGGTCAACAACAGCGACTAGAGAGAACCAACATCCACCGACAACAGCTAACAGAGGGCCATTCGAAGACGACCGGAACGCGGGGACCCGATAAGCGACTAATCCCGCGCCTCGGTACATTTATTTGAAAATACCGTACAGTGGCAGGCTTGACCCGGGGCATTAGTAAGACACCTACAGCGCGGCTTGTCACTGTCCGGGTGATCATCGCGATTGAGCAGTAAAGTGTGCATGGACCGGGCCGCCGCAAGGCTCCACCTACCGGGCGCTCAATGGATCGAGGAAAAAAAAAGATGACATTTGCTTATTATCAAACTTGAATTTAACCCTCTGATGCTGAATTGTTTTTGACTAAAGTCTAAAATATCATAAAATACCACTTATACTTTATTTTATTTATTTAATCTAATATTAAAAGTATAACATAAGAGGGTTGGTTCTATTAATCTTACGCTTGGTAGGTATGCTACGCGTGGGTCAAATAGGAAAAACAAATAGTGCGCTGACATCCCAACCGGCAACCGATCTTTTTATTCTATCCCATAAGTCGAGGTTGTAAACCTATATCAACTGATACCGGTATAGTTTCAGCCCAATAGTCGAGTGGCCTTTGCAATTCAAGATCCTTTCCTACGTATTCGCCATTGTAACCTAACTATTCTACCTTCACACTTCTTCTTCCCCCTTATCTCACAAGCTGTATACAGGTTCAGTCACCCTCTCCTTACACCTCCATTCTGCCTCAATCAATCTCTTCTTCATTCATCCCACCCCTTTCTGTCTCCCTAAATTTACCTTCTCTCACTTCCTCATACAGTGACCGAACCACCTCATTCTACTCTCTCTTGTTCTCACTACAATATATACCACTCTTATTGTCTTCTTCCCCCTTCTCTCACACTTCCTATTCACTCAGTCTCTAGTTACCTACAAGTCATCGTACTTGATTATCGGTGAAAATATTTAAATATCATTCAGCGAATTACCTACTCAAAAGAATTACATAAAAATATATAATACCTGACCAATTTTCTAATTGTTATCACGACTTTATTGATAGCCGCAATAGTGTTATACCAGTAGTTACAATATAAATAATTGAAAAGTTGTGGGCAATACATCCCCTGATAAATTAACAATAATAAAAAGAAACCTACTAAAAAATAAGAAAGTACATACCCCGCGTGACCGACTCAAAATCTGCTATAAAACTTAGTCTTCGAAACACTGCAATGTTCACACAGTCTACTTATGATATACTATATTTCCTGTTGGCAACATTTTCGCTGACGAATATCATTTATTTAATAACACGTACCCTGCAGTAACATGTTCAACAATATTATTATAACCTAATATCATAAAAAAAAAATGTATTTTTTATAAATAGGTAATTTTACTATAATATTATAGCGCACTGTACATCAAGACATTGCTTTTTATTATTTTTATTTTATTTGTATTTTTACTATATTTATAGTCAACTAAATTCATTGATTATTATATAATTTACTTTTTAAATTAAATTTAGTATTAGTGGTATAGTATTAGTTTACGGGTCATTAAAATCGGGAGAGTTTACAATTACCCGACTTATCAGTTATAACTTGTATTTTTATAAATTAAACCAAAACGTATGTCTATTTCAATTACCTATTAATTATAATTATCCTACGACCGCCGACTGAGAAAACGACGACGGCGTTTGGTATATTATTCGATCTCGCATATTCAATACAATAAAATTAGAGATCGGAACTAAAAATTCATCTAACACACTTGGATAGTTGGATAGCACATTTTTCGTGACATTAATTATTCATTTTAAGTTTAAAAGTAAATTTAAGCACCAAAATAATATGAAAAAAAATTTACCTTAAACATAGACTCTTTCAATGGAATCTATGATGTGTGTGAAAACAGTGAAATATTGTGATTAAAACTATACGGAATACAGTATGGTTTTTTTTGATATTTTAGAATTTTTAATCGTTTGTACCTTCCGCAATGATTTTGGCATTTACCATAGAATATAAATGATAGATAATATATTACGTGAATATGATGAATCTACAGATATCATATAATGCAACTTTTTATATCATAGAGTGTTTAGGAACAATTTGTTAATTTAAATTTGATTTGACAATAACCATACTAGTTTATAATATATTATTTAAATTATCATATTAATTTATTAATTGAATTTTTGATTAAGATGGTGAATATATATTAGAAGGACAAGCATATTTTTTCAAAAGCATATTATTTTTTTATGTATCATTAAATAAGAATTGGATTATAAATAAATAAATATGTAAA